>NIVC01005059.1:0-27470 GCA_002269645.1 Macrostomum lignano | reverse complement strand
AGAAGGCATGAGGGGGCTTCTGGACAAAATTTTCACCTCCTCCATAATCCATAAATCCATCCATATTATCCCTGACAGAATCAGAAAAAAGGGGGGTCGCACTCGCTACAAAACGTCTCCATAATCCACCTAAATCCATCCATATTATCCCTGACAGAATCAGAAAAAAGGGGGTCGCACCGCTCACAAAACGTCCTCCATAATCCATTAAATCCATCCATATTATCCCTGAAGAATCATGAAAAGGGCAGCTCAAAACTTTAATCCCATTAAATCCATCATATTATGACTGACAGAATAGGAATATGGTCACTGAACCTGTTATGCTCATGACACATGACATAATCCACTGACATCCACCATAGCATCTTCGAAACAATCAGAAAAAATCTGCATTCTTCTCCCCACATTCAATTCGCAACATGAAACCAGATCCCTAAAGACTTTAAATCCCCTAACCCAGGGTCCTTACCCTTTGAAAAAAAAATTAAATTTCTCTAAAAATGTTTCCAGTTGTCTCTCCAGGTTCTTATTACAAAGCGCACGAGCCTAATTACAAGAGTAAGTACCGATGCAAACTAGAATGCAGCGAGTACATGAGAAAATATTGGCCCGACGTTGATATCAATGTCCCTAATATTAATCTAGCTCTCCAAAGACACTGGTTTCATAAGTATGGAGTAACCTACGTAAAAGATTACGACAGCTACTATAACTTTGCAGAAATCATTAGGCAATTGTGATTTCTACATTCTCTCAATGATTAACGTCAATACAAACTCTTCCCCATTAAATCAACGCCCATCCCATCTTCAGTCTCAAACTGAAGCACAATCTCGTGAATCTCCTTATTACTCAATACAACTCTTTTCACTGGATTTGGTTTCTCTACCACCATCTGTCCTCCAGCTACAGAGTTGGAGATGTTGTACAAAATATTAGTTCGCTTTCCCTTAAATACCCAATCAAGACTGAGATTAGTTCTGATTAGAATATTCAAACCCTTTACAATGTCTGCTATATTGGGTGCTAAGAACAAACCGCGTACACTTTCCCGGGCCATGCTAACGGCCCCCGATGCTTGAGTGACAGTCCGCGCTGTGGATTCTGCCTTATAAACTTTCTTCACGAATCCCAATTCCCTATACCAAGTGTCATCTTTAAACTCAACCTCCGCATCTTTGTGAACTTGCATGACCACTCTCATTACAGTGAGATCATAGGTTAGTTTAACAGGGAACAGTTTCTTCTCTGGCTTACTCATATCAGGTGTCTCAAAATGGCCTCTTTTAGTAAAGACGTTTTCTAGAAAGTAATTGTAGGTATCCACACTTTGCGTGCTCACAGGGAATACCACAGGTTCTGCTGCTGCACCTTTCCATTTGTAATAAAACTTATTATTTGCTGCCGTCACATTGGGAACGTTTGACCAACCAGTGAAGTCGTTAAGATAGACATGGTAATTAGCACCTGGATCCAGGCTAATCGCCTGCTCTAATTTTTGAACAAATATCCCGTTTGAGTCATTAATTCGCCCAGTTATTGTAATAGGAATGCTCTCCTTGAGTGCGAAATAATATTGTTTAGTCTTTCGGCTATAGCTTCCATTTTTTTCACCCACAAAAAAAATATTTAAACTTTACTGGATGAATTGTTGATCATGTTAAGCTTCACCTTCCTCTCAAATGCATAGATAATGTACAGGTCCACGGGTGTTGCGACAGTCCTCTCAATGTTAGTCACGATATTCACAGGGCTGTTATCAGTAGGCATTTGTCTGGCAGACACATCAGCGCCAAACATTGGATATAGAGTTCCATATTGAAGAGCAGTGATAGCAATTCCATTGTTCTCTTTCACAGCCAAGTCGACCAACTCGCTGTAAAATTTGCTAATCTTGTTCTGACTGAAATCTCCATTTTGTGGCAGTGCAGGGTAAAGATTATCACTGATTTCATGCTGAATGGACCGCACGTCTCCATGCATGTAGCGTATAATGCTATTTGGGTTTCTCATGTTAATAATAATATACCGTGGATTGCTGCATGATCCCTCTTTAATGCAGATGTTTGTTCTAGTTTCGTTTCGCTCATCTCGACACATGTAGGCCGTGTATGCAACATCAATGTCCTTCTCTATTGCCTTAAGATAATCCGCTTTTAGTGCAGTCTTTGGCTCAATGACTTCCAAATACAGCTCGATTCCGGTTAGCTTCACCTCCATCCTTGTGTGTCCGCCCCAGTCCACAACACTCTACTGCGATCATCTCTAGTCATCCTAAAGGTGTAGCTAAAGTTACTAGTCAGTCGATTAAATGTATTACAGAATCCACTCATGAATCTCAGTGGTACAAATACATCAACAGACCGATACAGCGGGTTTTAGCAGCATCATCTGCACCTTGCAATGCATAGTTGTATCTCTTCTTCCTCTTTTTATAGCCACTGTCATTGTGTCTCCTTCTTTTTCATCTGCGATAAAACCCGCACCACTTCCCAACTGAATAAAATCAGGATTCTCGATCAAACAATGAGCGTCATAGACAATTCCAAAGTTGGCGATTCGCTCCAACTCAGTGCTCCCATTCGATACACTAAACTCCTTGAACATGTACGCCCAAAAGTTACTGATCAGAGCCACATCCGCATCATGCTTGTCAACGTTAGCACGAGCCGCATCCGCACCACCCTTTGTCTTGAATTGAAATGTCATATGGAAGCCGCTCTTAAGACTGTGCACACTAACCAAAGACGAACATCCATTGTATGTAAATGTCAGTGTTTGGCCAGGACCAAGATTAGTTTCATTCTGATTTTCCTGACTGGGAACTCTTACCTGAGTCGCTTTGATTGTGCTATCATCACTCAAAATAGGCTTGTTAATTTTGTAGAAAACTGGTGTCAGTGGGTCGTTCATTTTTTAACTAAAAATAAAATAAAATAAGAAATGAAGCGAAAAAGTACACAGCAGATATCTGAATTGGAGAAGCTAGCACAAGCAGAGAAACGAGTTACCGGGCTAATAAATAAGGAGCAACAATCCTACAATGAGTTTGTCCAAGCAGCCACAGAGTTTCAAAGCCCGGGTATGGAGAAGCTAAGAAAAATATTGATCAGGTCAAAGAAACTATCGACGACATACAGGAAACCCAAGTGCAAAAGGTTTTGGGCAAAATTCCCACCACCAGCCGCAACCACAACAGGAACCAACAACCAGCAACTAAAAGTGACAGATAACATTTTTGGACCAGTAGAGCGTGTCGAACATGATGGGAAATATATTTGGAATAAGCCTGGCGAAAAAAATTTATAATGAACCAGTGGAATATTATATCGACATAAATAAGGAAAACATTTCTGTTGTCAAAGGCTCGAAACTAAGAATCCTTTCACAAACCTTACTGATTATGACCAAGAACCTAGAGAATCTCTAAAAACAGCTCAAAAATTACAAGAGATCTAGTGACTTTTGCTCTTGATAGAGATATAGAAATACTAAACAACGGAAGTTGAAATTTATGAATAACGGTGTCAACCTGACTAGATTCAAAAAGTACAATACTTTAAACAATGGTTGGTTTGCCAGATCAGGAAAGTCATAAGACAACAACAACAACACAACAGCAACAACACAACCGCCACAACAGCAGCAACATTTCACAGAAGAACAAGTACTCAGGCAACTGGAAAATGCAGATCCGACTCAAGTAGCTGAATATAAAAATGATCACCCAACAGACTGGCAACACTTAGAACAACACTCTCCAGATCGAATGAACAGAATCAAGCAAAGAGTTTTCACACCTCAACAAAGACAGGCGCCACATGACAGTTCCATCTCTGAAAGTGAGCAGTCTTTTGATCACCTCCCCAGCAGCCACAAGCCCAACCAACTCCACAACCCCAAGACCAACCGCCCCAATCTGGAAAAGGAATAGCTGAAATCTACAAGCGAGTAGCGGTTCTTCTAGGAGCGGCAAAGACCGGAATGAAAGATGAGAATAGAAAAGAATTTGTCAACATCCTGGACAAAATGCTTGAGAGAAAATACATCGATAAAGGGCGAGAGAGCTTCTGCTTTCGCGGTTCAACAAAAAATAATTTATTTCAAGTAAAAATGCCACTTATTTTCGAAAAAGACATTGACAAATACTATGACAAAGAGGAACTTAATCTATTAAACGCGGATCTGGACTTTTCCCTGCAGGCCACTATCCAAGAAAAGACGCTCGGGAATGGCCTTGCCGATTTGATCGCTCAGGGGGCCAAGATTTTTAAGGTCATTGGAGAGAACAAAGAGAACATCAAGAACGTTGCCGAAGCGGCTGGCAGTGTAGCCACAGCAGCCAAAAAGATAAAGGATACTGTAACACCTAAACAAGAGATTCAACCTCTGGCCCGCTGGCCCCGCTGGCCCCAAACCCAGACAGTGTGGACCCTGCAGTCTATGAGAAGATGAGAGCAAGCATTAAAAAAGGAAGTGGTTTCAAATTTGACTAAAGGTACTTTCCGAGGGTACAAGAAATGTAAAGGTACAAGACTAGTCTCAAAATGACACATCTAAGTCCCAAAATGACACATCTAAGTCCCAAAATGACACATCTAAGTCCCAAAATGACACATCTAAGTCCCAAAATGACACATCTAAGTCCCAAAATGACACATCTAAGTCCCAAAATGACACATCTAAGTCCCAAAATGACACATCTAAGTCCCGAAATGACACATCTAAATTATTTATTATTTAAATTTTTTTTCATCATAGAAAAAATGGACTTTTCAAACGACTTCAATCCTCACTGGACGCGTAATCAGATTAAGTTTTCTCATCATGAGTCAATCCCGAGTCACTTCAGATGCATTGTTGTTGGTTCATCAGGTTCAGGTAAAACATTCAGAGTCTTTAACATGCTTCTTAGACCTGGCTTTATCGACTATGACACTCTGCACATCTACTCTCCCACACTGTATCAAGATGAGTATAGAATGCTGATTGCTGGCTTCAAAACAACTGAACAAAGAGGACATTATTGCATGTTTTAATAACCAAATGAGCCTTCCCAGTAACCCTGAAATTGTAGCTGCCGAATATGCAAAGCACCTCAAAGACAATGAAAAATGGCAGAACATTAAAGTGTTCACCTATGGAGATCCACAGGCTGATCCAAAGACCAAACTTCTACCCCAACCAGATGAGCTAGAAAAGGGGAGAAAGCATTTGATCGTCTTTGATGATTGTATGACAGGCCCACAGAAGCAGATAGAAAACTATTTTACAAGAGGGCGACATAACAATTGTAATGTAATTTACATTGCACAGAACTGGTTCGAGCTCCCGAACAAAACAATTCGTGGGAACTGCAATCTGATTCTCCTGTTTCCAACCATTCCACAGGACAGGTTAAAAAGATTTTACAATGAGGTCATTGCGCCTGCCTATTTCATAAATCCAACAAAAAACTCAAGCAGAAAGATTTCACAAGAGGAATTCGTTAATCTTTGCTATGACAAGTGGAATCAGCCTTACCAGTTTGTGATTATCAGCAAAGAAAAAAGAACTGTAATTTAAAATTTGCTATTAAAAGATGTCGATAAACTTTGCAGGTGAATCCATTTCTGGCAACAGCGCTCTTACATCAGCTCAGATATCCATCCTTGACAGGCGATATATCAACAGCGACGAAAAGATCCCAGAGATCAAACTGAATAAAAACAGACTGAAAGCCCTAGAGCGCTCCATGCACCAGTTGCAAATAAACATGGAAGATCTCAGGCTTAAAGTAGCTAGGCAGAAGTTTGAAAGTGATAAGCTTTATGTGCCGTTGTTAAACGCAACTAATGAACTTAGGTCAGAAATAACTTCGATAGTCTCGCTAATCAACGGCTTGAGATCATCAGTTAATCTTCTGGGAAATTCCACTGATAGACGGATGCGTATTCTTGAAGGAGGAGTTTTCACAAACACAGCTAAAGTAAATAATTTAGAAGAGTTCATGAACCAGTCAACAGCGTTGCATGATAGAATTAAAGAAAACGTCGCAACCAACACAGTAAAGTCAATAATTTAGAAGAGTTCATGACTCAGTCAACATCGTTGCATGATCGAATCAAAGAAAGACTTGAAGCATTAAAGAGAAAGGATGTATCACACAGTAGCTATCTAAACGGAATGTATAGCTCTTGGGGTAAAATAATAAGGAGGCTTGATCGTCTGGAGAGAACACTCAATCTTCGTGACATTGCTATTGATGAAGCAGAATCTGCTGCTCGTCCGGTCATGTCTACAGATCGAGTAGAAGGAGCTCTGGACCCCGCCGGAGTAATCCGGCACGCTCTCAAACGTCAGCCGCCCAGCCGCTGCCTGCTGGACTCGCGATCCTCCGGCGTCACGAGAGCCGCCTAGACAACCGGCGGTGCAGATGGAATTATCAAAAAGAAAACAGATCTTTCAACCGGATAGTTTTATAATTTTTTTATTTTTTCTAGAGAAAAAAATGGCCCAACAAAATTCTCTATACGATCAGTCTCAATACGTTGAACCTAAAATACCGACAGCACCAAACTCAATGGCACCGAATTCGAACACACAAAACCTGGCACCGAATCTGAATGCACCCAATATGAGCAACAAAAACTCTACCCCGTCATTACTTGTAACTCTCACAGTTTCGACTGGTGGAGATTCAAAAAATGCGCGATGATCTTGAAAAAAATATTTTCCACAACACAAAGAAAATTAAGCGCTATGACAACCACTGTAAATTTTTCGACTACAGCAATATGATTCTAGGATCTGTGTCTGTTCTATCTGGATCTGCTGCAGCTGTCTCAGTGTTGCCAGTCATCACAGCCCCAATCGCAATCCCGCTCGGCTCTGTGGGTGCTGCATGTGGACTTATTTCAGCAATTACTGGAGCATTAGCGCGAAACAGGCGAAAAAAACTAAAGCAGCTACAGGAGAAGCAAGTAAAAGAGAAAGGGGTGCACACTTCAATCATAGGGTACATTTCAAGGGCAATCGAGGATAAGTTCATTTCAGAGGATGAGTTCAAAACCATTCAGGATCTTTATGAACAATCAATTCGAATGAACTTGAACATGGTCGGTACTGATGACATGAGTCAGCTGAGAAATGAACTCGAGAAAGTTCTTCAACATTATGTGGAAAGAAGGACAACGAGAAGTACAACGAGAAATGCACAATGAACCCTATGAAACACAGCCAAGAATAATTTCCTTGTAGGTCTTTCGTGTTTTGGTCATTGCATACAAAACAGTCATGCACAGCTCACCGCAAATATCACTGCTAAGACCTTGGAGAATAAAGTCTGAGCGATAAATTTTTTTATTATTTTTTCCCTTCATATAATTTCTTAGCTCTTCTGGTACTGCCGTCCCATAGCTATCGAAGTAATAACACTTGTGCTTGCGATCGGGATCAATCACCCAGCAAACCCAATGAGATCCTGGCTTATCGGTGGTGTCAAAGTTCATGATGCCGCATTCTTTCTTAGAGGAAAATCAGGCAGAGTGTCCCTCATAAATATTCCTCTAAAGTTTGGGATTTCCAGTTCGTTAGCCAAATCTTCAAGAAAGTTATTTGTTGTCATTTTTTATGAGGTTTATTAAACTTTCTCTCAAACCTAAACCCAATATCCACCTCCTAAACCTAACCTCCAATGCCCGAACGGTAGACTGTTGATATTGTCATCAAAAATGAATCTCTTGTTATCTGCACCTGACAGTCCAATCTTCTTTTGCTGAATTGTGTGAATAATATGGTTTTTAGATTGTAGCTTTGAGAACTCATGTGATGTCTTTTTGTTGCAATTCAAGGCGTCTCTGTATTCAGCTTCATTAATTTCCTTCCTAACCACACGTTTCGGAATTCCCTTTGATTTTTTATTGGGTCTGACGACTCACATTTTATAAAATAGGACTTTGCTCTCAACCCAATGAATTCAGTGATTATGTCACCAGCAATCTCGTCCTTCATTTTCCCAATCACTTTCTTGTTAGTGGCGTCAAACACTTGATCGCCATTCAGCGTCCTGCAAGATTCATCATACTCAGACAAGTCAAACAAATCTTTTTGCTGCAGCATGTCCTGATAAATGTCTTCTGTTTGAATGTCCATAATAAAACTGTCTGTGTCAGTGTACAAGAGTTTCATTTTATCCTTGTACTGCTGCTTCATGCCATAGAAGAACTGGTACATCAGACGTTTTGATTCGTCGAGAACAGTGACACCTGTATAGATCGGCTTGCGCAGCGTCACCTTGGTTTTGTAAAATATGATCACACCTAAGTAGCTATTAAAGATATGGAGTTCTTTGAATGTTGGCTTTGACATATTTGCCTGAATAACAGCAGGCTCTGATGAGGTAACAAGTTTCAGGTTTGTTCTTTTCCGCTCATTCTCAAGAGTCTTGCCATAGACAGAGTTGTTGGCCAACTTAAAGAGGTTCTTGTCAAAGTCGTTGGTTGCTTTGGTCCTAAACTGGGTGTTCTTATCAATGTAGGGTTTCATCCACGCTTCCTCTGTAAATGTAAGAGCCCTGTGAACTTTGGTGACCCTGCAACCAAGTGAGATAAAATACTGAAGCAGTTTGTAATGGATTTTGTAACGTGTCTTGTTGTTTAGATTCTGTGTTAGTTTCTCTGTATGTTCTTTTTCTGTTCCTGACAGGTGCCAAGTTCCATTATTATCATTGGGAGTTTCGATTATTTTCGGGCACTTGATGTTCTCTGGGAAGGGTGGAAAGTCAGAGAAATAGTCGTGAAGCTCTGGTGGAATGTAAACATCAACCTCATAAATGGCAGCCAATGAAAAGTCCCATTTAATTCTGATGAGGGTAGCCATCGAAAATCTCTAACTGGAAGATCTTGACTCATCGCCCACCCGTAGAGATTATTAGCGTCCAAGTAAGTAATGTAGTTTGAGGGCTGCTCCTTATTGTAAGATTCAATGTAGGGATTGTTTGCTTTTGCATACCTGTTAACACAAATTGAGATTCCCCCTCGCTTTGACGATTCGACAAAATTGTACATGTCAATGTCTGTAAGAAGTTCAATGTACCAATCTGGATCTTGATCCCATTTCATTTTAAGCAAAGATTCCCAGCTAGTGGCAGGCAGAGACACATAATGTGCTGGATCGAGGCCATATGCTGTGTACCAGGTGTATCTGAAGGTTTCAAACACATCAGCCAGCAGAAACACATCTGTGAAGAGGTAAAGCAGGTGATACTGGAAGAAGTTTTGACAATTAAAGTAATTATAGACATGCTTCGCGTGCTCATAGTCTTTGTCAGAGATTCCAGAGTCTGTTAGCTTTGAAAAGAACTTCTCCTGTGGTGGTAAACCTTCTTCAAATACGTGATACCCAGTAATATTTTCATAGGGGTAGAAGCCTTTGGTTCTCAGGAGTTTAAATGATTCATCAGTGTTGTTAATTTTACTTGCAAACATCTTTGTATATGTACATTGTTCATCTTTTAGATTCTTGCTTAGTTCGTCTAGACTGGCAGCTAGAAATTGATATGAATCCTTCAGTCTTATTTTACCTGTACCCGAATTATCCTGTTTAATATCAACACACTTAAACTTCTCCTTGTTCTCTGCGATGCAATCAAGGTGTATGTCTGGAATCATGCCGATTTTTTCAACTATTAAATGCATGTCATAGTTCTTTGCGTTGTGACAAAATATCGTTAGATCATGAATGTTCGATTTTAGCTTTAGATTACAGGTGTTATGCGCTGCACCTCTAAATTTCCCAGTAAAGTGGCAGTGGTCCCTAACGGTGGGGTTTTTAATATTAGTGCAAGTTAAATGTTTCCTGCAGATGTGGCAATGAGTTGCTGATAGGAAATTGCTTTCATCCTCCTCAGTCATCATTATTGGAACAGGTTGAAGGGTGCTAATCACTTTTTGCAACTCTAACATTCTGGCAATAAACTGCTCCACACACTGCTCTCCAAAGAAATAATTATACTCAACAAGTCCTTTTGTATTAATAAAGGCATATGCTACTGAATTGGGGACATGTTTTTGAGTTTGAGTTTGTTTTTGAGTTTCCGGCATGATTGAGCATTCGAAATCAGCATATACAACAAATGGGAGCTTCTCCATCTTGTGATAGTTCTTAAACGGAGATACTTCTCTTCAGCTGAAGGAAGAGAGCAGTTTGTCGGGTGATCCTCGCATGATAATTCATGCTCTGTTAGCTTTTCAAAGCGTTCAGGTCCACTGTAATGCTTAAGGCACAAGCGGCAGATGGCAACAGCCTCGTGATGATTATTCAACTGCTTGTGAATGAGTCTTGAAAGATCTTTAATCCAAACATAGTGAGCCTCCTCTAGTAAATTACCAATCACTAGAAGATCCACTTCAGTCCGCCTTTTCCCCTCGGATCTAAAACGTCTTTGCTACATCTGACCGGTTGAACTTTCTCAGTTTTTTCACTCCACTCAAAGACTGTGATTCTAATTTTGTTATTAAACACTTCTTCTAGCTTTGGGATCTGAGAGATCGCCAAGCCTCCTTTGTCAAACCTGATTCCCTTCTTTTCGCATTCGATGAGATAGTAGTTGAAATAATTTTGATAATTTGAGGTTCTTTCGGGGTGGTGAGGTACACTAAAAAGTGCAGAAAGAACTGCCCATAGAGCACAGCAATTGTCTTTATTTTTAACATTTATGCAAGCTTTTTTACCGGCTAGCTTATGCGGGAGCTCTATATAAGAGGAGGCTTTAAGTGGGTCATATTTCATGACCATGACAGTCGCTCTTTGAATCCCTCCCACGACCCATCCGGAACCTCTGGATGTAAACGCTTCAATTTTCTTATTGACATCTTGAAGGAAAGGATCCAGTGTGTCTGTTGGGGTGAATGGCTTTGCCTTTGTTGTCATGTAATACTCGAGATGCTCAGTGGGTTTCGCAGGCATATAAAACGCAATCTTGAATGATATCTGTAGTTTAAAGTCTTGCGTGTTTTGAGTGTGTGATCAACAACTGATTGGATGCTGTCTTTATAGTCGTAGATGTTTGCGGTGGTACCGTTGGTGCCGTTTATTGGGATTGTGTACTCTATGTAATGTTCTGTAAACTTCGTCTGTGCAAAATTAATCTCTTCAGTGGCAAGCTCCGACTCTTTTAAATGGATTAATTGCTCTAATTTCTCTTGTTCCTGCTTATTTTGTGGGTACTTTGCTTTTTCACCAGTGAGAGTTTCATATTTGTTAACTAAGTTGCGACTCCTCTCTTGGTGTTCCTTTGCAGAATTTTTTATAGGCGCATACTGGTTTGATTCTAATTGATTGATGATTTCCAACTGTTTTTCATAGCTTCCCAGGTGACCAGGGTCGGTGTTGAACTTTTGTTTGCATGCTTCTCTTAGTGAATTACTTTTGTCTTGAAATGAGACGCCTTGTAAGGTTGTAGGGTAGGGTAAATGAGACGAAAAATATTTGTTGACTAAATCTCTTGCTGGATTGGCTTTTGGCATTTTTCTCGAAAATATAAAAAAAATTTTGAGGGTGACCACCCTGATAGAAAAGTTGAACTGTTTCTACATCCTATAAGTAGCGTTAGGTTTATGAAGCTGGATAAAGTGGGGTTTTAAACCTCATCACATACGCATTATTGTAAACCCAGCATTGTGCAATGTCATGATGGCTTTGACAATGTCAGACTTGCTTACAGAATTTTCATGCTCACAATCATCAGGATCAGGGCAGCCCTCTCCTGCCTTAATTGTTATACCTTTGTCTCTTGCAATCTTTTGCAATTCTAGCTGGTGGGCTCTATCATTCCCAGCTTTAACAGCAGTTGCTACACCTCCAGCTACACCACCTGCGGCACTTACAGCGCCTGCAATGATCGGAATAAGAGCTGCTAATGGTAGGATTCCTCCTGACTTTTCATCTGTGATGCTGTGTCTTTGTTCATTACACTGAACTATTTGCTGCGTGGGATCGATTTTTACTTTGATACCTTTAATTGATATAAGACCTGGTTTCTTTGATTCAATGATTTTATTGAGTTTATTGATGGTTCTGGTTTCAATCTTTGTCATTTTTTATTTTAATATTTTAATTAATTTCTGTGTCAGCTGGTATCACTAGGAGTTCAGCTCTAGTGAATGACCGTGTGGGGATTTAGGGTTAAAGGCCTGAGATAAAAAGTAATAGTCACCGGAGTCGGAGGTAAAATGTCTGTCTATTTTATGTACATCAAGGCTGAAGTATGGATCTGTAGCTCTTCTTTTGGTGTCTTTCTCTAGCTCTCCAGGTAGATATAAAAAGCGTAGAAACTCAGAGTTTGTCAGTATGTATGGTGATTCAACTCCTGGAAGCTTAGGGTAGTTCGAGGTGTGCTTTGTGTTGTGTGTGTTGTGTGGGGTTGTCGTGTTGTTGTCTGTTTTATGAGATGACTTAAGTTCGACAGTGTCTTGTTTAATTGCATGGGACGGTTTCAATCCAGTCATGCGTGTGACTTCATTGTTCAGTTGTTCTATAACAGTGGGGAGCCGGTCTGTCCACTTGGTGTAGTATTGGCCACTTTTTAGTTTCAGCTCTTCAGCTGTCTGCTTAGTGAATAGCCTCTTGGCTAGAGTTAGATTGAATCTTTCCACAAAAGCCTGATCTCTGTGGAGCTCAGTTCTGCCATAGCGAATCTCTGTATTTTTCTTTTCCATAAGTGATTTCACTGCACCCATGAATTCTTTACCAGGGTCTGTCATAAAGATTTCAGGGTAACTAAGGGGTGAGTTTTTATAAATATCTTGGAGGGCGGCTGCAACTGCTTCTGACTTCTTCGTCTTGAGTGGGCGAGCTTCCTTATATCTGGAAGCAACGTCTGTAATTGTAAGAGCATACTTGTAGCCCGAGTCATTGGGGAGAAACAGAAGATCTGCTTGGTGCGCCTCATTAGGTTTATAAATACTGAAATGGGGCCTTTCAAATTTTACTGGTGGGAAATAGATTTGAAAGACAGCCTGCTTAGAGAGCCATTTTTCTACTGTAGCTTTTGGTTCCTTACTCAGCTCCATGAGTTTACTAACGGCATTTTTGCCTACAAAGAATCCTTTGTCGCTGTAGTAGAGTTTTTTAAGTTTCTGATCTGTCATTTATTTAAAAAGAAAATTTTAAATAAAATAATGCAGCGCTCTGGTGGTAAAATAGATTCACATGGACTGATAGAAAAGCTTCCTCATCCAAACAAAGGCTGGACACTTCCCGGCTATAAATATTGCGGGCCTTTGAATCCACTTGAAATACAGTTAGATAAAAACAATAATCCACATCCTGGGCATGAGCCTGTGAACGAGCTAGACTCTGTCTGCATGTGGCACGATGTTAAATATAGAGATTTTCCTGAGGAGAAGAATCGCTGGGACAAAGAAATGCTTAAGAGACTAGACAATATAGGGGCTTCAAGCGGGTGGAAGGAATCGATCGCTCGGAAGCTAGTTAAAGCTGTTATTTTTGGTAAGACAAAATTGGGGTTGGGAATTAACGCCGAGGGTGGGTGTTTGGGAAGAGAGGTGGGCTTTATATTGCACGCGCCACGTAAAGAACTTGGAAGACTGCTGAAAGAGCTGGGGGTTGAGAGAGCAGAATGATTCAAGTGGCTCTAGCGGTTGAAAAGAAAGCTTGTAAAGGCGGCTATATTTTCCTTATGACATTTTGCCGCGTGGTGGTTGGGTGTTGAGCGGAACGGATATGGCAGCTGTTTCTTGTCAACCATTATCCTATACTCAATGTGCCGCAGATACTGCAGTATTCAATGTGAAAAGTATTCAATGTGAAAAGCAGCAGATACTGCAGTATTCAGTGTGAAAAGTATTCAATGTGAAAAGCAGCAGATACTGCAGTATTCAATGTGAAAAGTATTCAATGTGAAAAGCAGCAGATACTGCAGTATTCAATGTGAAAAGTATTCAATGTGAAAAGCAGCAGATACTGCAGTATTCAGTGTGAAAAGTTTTTTATGTGAAAAAGCAAGAGTCATAGCAGCAAGAGTCATTAGTCACAGCAGATTAGTTAACCCAGGAGTGCACTGGCCTCTTCTTCTTCTTCTAGCATCTTCAATGCCTCATCGGCATACTTAATTATTGAGCGCAGTCGATACAGCGAGATGCCACAACGATTTAGAATAGGGCGAGTGTTGCTGAGTCTTGCCACCCGAATTAAGAAATTCCCCCAAACCGGCTTAAATCGAAGCTTCATGGCAAACGCTCTATATTCCTCAGCAGACAGTACGAGCTTCATGCGGATCAGAATTTTTCCAGCCTTTATTCCGTATTGAAGTCCTTGATTTTGTAGTTCATTTATCATTTTGTCAATTTTGTTGAGCTCATTCACAACATCTGCAATGTCATGCCTCCCAGAGACAAATTCCACAGCCGGTTGTGGAATGACACGAGCAAGTGAATCACGGAGTAAGTTCGCAGCCTCATTGATGTGCTCCAACTTCTTTCGTTCGTCAATTCCTTCCACCCTACCAGTGATAGATGGTAGATTAATCACACACTTATTGAATCGCCTCGCAACTTTGTTAAATTCCTCAATCCAATACTTCGATTGCTTCATGTCATCACTCTCGCACATCCTCCTTACTAGAGCAACCAAATCATCCTCAAATGTAGGCATTGCTATGTCCATTGAAATTCTAAAACACATTGTAGGTGAAGTAAATGAAAAAAAGCAGAACTAGTATAAGCAAATATATTAATAATTATTACCTTGCAGATTAAAAAAATATTTAGCGCGTATATGGATACTGAATCGGGAATCAGTAGTTCTTTAGTAGGTAGAGCTCTGCTCAATACTAAGCTCTACTTTAAGATATGGCTCTAGAAATTTTTCTCAGTGTATTATACAATAGATACAGTAGCTTCCGCGCGATCGACACTGACACGGTAACGTTGTTATCCCTGGGGCGGCGAATGTGGCAGCAGCTGGTGGAACCGGTTAAAGACACAATACGCTCTCGTATACCCAGTAAGTATAAATCTATATTAACCCTGGAAGAACTCTGCCCTATACGATTTGCTGTACACGAAATGAGCGGGAGGAAAATCTATAGTTTACAACTCCAAGTCCAAGAGGCAAGGGCGTTCTAGCTTCTATTGTGCTACAATTGAGGCACTGGCAAGCAAGAGAGGGAGAGAGGGACGGGACGGGAGCCATGGACGGGAACGGACGGGGCTGCTAGAGTCTGGCAAGCGGGCAGAATTATGGGGCT
Organism: Macrostomum lignano; assembly: GCA_002269645.1. Lineage (NCBI taxonomy): Eukaryota > Metazoa > Platyhelminthes > Macrostomidae > Macrostomum > Macrostomum lignano. The sequence goes on along the minus strand of NIVC01005059.1, from coordinate 12,217 downwards.
ATTGCCATATACGATTTGCTGTACACGAAATGAGCGGGAGGAAAATCAATATTCTTCTGGATCCGAATAATAGGAAATTCTCGGCCGGATAGCCCTGCACACTCAGTGTCTGCTCTTTCCTCCTTATTTCCTCCTGTTTTATGTAAATATACTTGTGAATAAATGAACTTAGTCTGTTTTTTTAGTAAGCTTCAACTGCCTAATGATTTCTGCAAAGTTATAGTAGCTGTCGTAATCTGTTACGTAGGTTACTCCATACTTATGAAACCAATGTCTTTGGAGAGCTTGATTAATATTAGGGACATTGATATCAACATCGGGCCAATATTTTCTCATGTACTCGCTGCATTCTAGTTTGCATCGGTACTTGGATTTGTACAATGGATGAGGCTGAGTATAATAGGAACCTGGAGAGACAACTGGAAACATTTTTATTGAGAATTTAATTTTTTTAAAGGGTGAGGACCCTGCGCTGATGATTTAAAGTCTTAGGGATCTGGTAGCACGTTGCGAATTGAATGTGGGGAGAAGAATGCAGATTATTTTTCTGATTGTTTTAGAAATGTTATGGGTGGATTTGGAGCTGTTATGCTCAGAGCATAAACCCTCAGAGCATAACAGTAGGACACCTGTTATGCTCTGATTCTGTCAGGGATAATATGGATGGATTTAATGGGATTATGGAGGATGTTTTGTGAGCGAGTGCGACCCCCTTTTTTTCTGATTCTGTCAGGGATAATATGGATGGATTTAATGGGATTATGGACGAAGTTTTTGGAGCAGGTGCGACCCCCCTTTTTTTCTGATTCTGTCAGGGATAATATGGATGGATTTAATGGGATTATGGAGGAGGTGAAAAATTTTGTCCCAGAAGCCCCCTCATGCCTTCTACTGATGCTTGCAGTTTCGTACCTTTTTTTCATTTATTAGTAACTGAGGACAGTGCAGTTGAGCGCCGTTGAGCGCCGTTACATCAGAGTGAAGATAAAAGCAGAGTGAATATAGCACCGTTTGGTAGCTATAGCAGCAGATGAACAATCTAGCAGGCCAAATCTGCCAGCCAACAAACGGAGAACATATCGAAACCTAAGTACTTTAATATGACATTATTACGCGTTACATTTGTGCAATTATGTTTTCTTTTAACTATTCGTATCCATCCTATCTCATTATTGACTTTTATGCATTTCCCAGTAAGCAAATTCCACCTCTTGTTACTTAACTTGTTTTTTACGAAAACGTGTGCTTCCGTTTTATTACAGATCCCGATTGCATTGCCTTGCATTCATTTCATTGAACTATCTAGTCATGGTTTCTATTGCAAAAATTCAAGTGTCACCGTTCATCCGCCCATATGTTAGAACAATCGTATGTAGTAACAATCAGTATCACTAATCAATCAATCACAATCAATAATCAGTAGTAGTAGCAGAAGTCATTGATCCCCTCATTTTAAGTAGGATACCGTAGTGATCTAGAATAGCTACCCACGTCTATATAGAGTTGACACATTCATCTAAACCTATTGCATACATGAATGTCATGTAGTTCCTCCGATTATTATTATTATACCGTTTCGTTACAGAACAGTCGAAATCTGACTTCTCCAGGATGGACAAGGCCGGCACCTCAGCACAGTCTGCAGGGCCGGAACAGACGGACGAAACGCACAATGCAACGCACTATATGAGAAATTGGCGGCTTGGCATACGTAAAAGGGCCGCACCCGCATTGACTGGCCAGCAGAGAATGCAAGCATTACGGCAACGTCGATTACGCGACAAACGCGCGAATCTGGCAGATCTGCCATCAAACACTCTGGTCCCTAGCCTCAATGAGGAGGGCAGCGACGCATCCGACCAGAGCGACCCAGCCAGTCTCAACGAAGAGGGTAGCGACGCATCCGACCAGATCGACCCAGCCAGCCTCAATGAGGAGGGCAGCGACGCATCCGACCAGAGCGACCCAGCCAGTCTCAACGAAGAGGGTAGCGACGCATCCGACCAGATCGACCCAGCCAGCCTCAATGAGGAGGGCAGCGACGCATCCGACCAGAGCGATCCAGCCAGTTCGAGAGCTGATCCTATTTTCATAGACAGACCATTTCATAAAATAGCCGAAGCGGATGTGCTTCTAACGACAGGAGAAGCGGCCACATTAATTGCGGACTACTGCTCCAAGTGGAAAGCATGCAGAGAGCAGAAAAGAGAACTACTAGGTTTATTACGCAAACTGATGCCTAGCGCTGATGTGCCGCGGTCGCCGCATGTACTTTCTGAGGTTGTGAAAGCTCGCTTTCGACAAGAATGCAGATCTGCATTACCGACCTCAGAATGCTACACTGTGTGTGCGAAGTGTAGACAAAATCGACTCGGTCGAAACGCGCCGACGTGTTCAACTTGCGGTAGCGAAGAAGTTGCAAGCTTCTGGCTATGTGACGCAAAGGATCAACTTCGGCGCTGCATCCGACGCGGAATGCTGGAGACTGTTGTGTGGCCGGCTGATCAACCGTCAGACGACATGTTTAGACGTCAGTTACACTACGTCAACAGTGCACTGTACAGGGAGTTCCTAGCGTCGATTGAACCTCGACGTAGATGCGATCTGTCGTACACGCTATGTTCAGACGGATTTTCGTTGCGGAAAAGCAGTAACGTCGAGGTCTGTCCAGTGTACATGTCTGTAACAGAGGTGTACGAACGCATGAAGTATAAGTACGTGATTGTATGCGGAGTCTGGGCTGGACACGTTAAATTGCATGCGGAAAGTTTCCTACCAATATGTAGACGGACACGGCGATAAGCAAATCCTTAGATTGCACCCTTTCCAGGCCATCTTCGATGCCCCAGCACGAGCGGATGCACTAGGTATGAAGCGATTCAACGCGATATACGGATGCGAAAAATGTTATATTCGAACAAAAAAACAGCCGTTTGGATCCGGACGTATGTTTCCGCTCGAAATCACCAACGCTATGCTGAACGCCGCTGTCAGACGTGGGTGTACACAGACAGAGTTTCGGTGCGTCACCGACACTAACATGCTTGCCGATCGGCACGAATATGAAAGAGACAGAATGCGCGTGGCTCGTACTGACGACAAGACAGACACGCTTGGAGTGCGAGCCAAGTCTCCACTGAGTGAACTGGCCGGGTTCGACTACATTAGGGGTTGCCCGCCGTGTTATTTGCACCAAACCTGTGCTGGTCTGACCGGCTATCTGATGTACCAGTTGTTCCTAATACGACATCAAAAGCCAGACCAGACGTCGAGAAACCCCGATTTGTACCGACGGATTAGCCTGATTGATGAACGGCTCGCAAGAATTCGAGTGCCGCGTAGTGTTCAGAGACGCGGACCAAGGTCACTAAACCTATTGAAGAGGTATCGGGGCCACGAGTTTGAAATGTGGATGTTAGCTTACGGTCCGATGGTACTGGAAGATTTCCTTGCATGCTATGATCACGGCAGGTACTATCAGCTACTGCTGGCTCTATCGTCCGCAATGTTCGCATTGTCATGCGTTGGTTCCTCGATCCGCGAGCTGACACATGTGCGAACGACATTATCGTACTTCCATCGCCTACTCCCGATGATGTTCTCGAATCGGGCATTGACTTATAACGCTCATCAGGTATGCGTGCATACCCTGATGCACGCAGTGTTGGCAGGGCCAATACACCAGTTATCAGCATCGCTGTTCGAGTCATTTCATTGTAGTATTCGTAAACGCATACGCGGTTCGCGAGCGACCGACGTAGAAATAGCGAACGTCATCCAAACTGAGCTATTAGTGGCACAATTGGCGGACAAGACAACTGAAGATCTTCAGTTGACTGACACGCCAGTAGCCAGACGCATGACAACGAAGAACATCAGGTGTGGCACAGTTTCACGACCTAGAAGATATGCTGGAAACCCGAGTAAATGGGAGCGAGTTACATTGCATGACGGCACAATGATCGATGTGTTCAGACAATCTATGTCACAGAAAGAGTTGTCTCCAGCTTTGTTGCCGTCTGGACTGACGCTGGTCGGTCAGCGATAGACTTTGGTCGCGTCTACGAATTGGAAGAGGATGAGGATGTAGGCGATCTACATCTACTGATGCAACCGCTCCGTCTGGCCGCACCGATGGAGGATCCTCTATCAGTGCTCGTGGCCGTTCCGGTTGATGCGCCAAATCGAGGTTGCCGACTCATCCACGTCCGGAAGCTGGCTTGCGATCCCTTCGGTGACATTGGCGGCTATGTTATTTGTGTTCCTATCAAAATGATTGTGGGATCATGTGCTGTCAGCGACACGCATGTAGTAGCGCTGCCGCATGCGCAACTATCTTTTTCGTGAATTTGCTCGGGCCTATACGCCTGTGTGCTCCTTGTACTGTCCAAGCCCATTGTAATGTATTGACGTTGCTTAATAAGTTCGCGGAAAAGACAATTTTAAGTAAGCTGTCACCTCAAACGTTTGTTTGCGTATACCCCACAATTTGTACGAACTGATTAAGCAGTCTTTGTAACGTCAAGTATAGTACCGCTCATTGCTGAGATAAAATCTGTTCCACTGTATGTTGCCACCCTATTTATAAACGCCTTCAACTTTATCTATGAACGTTATAAGACTCATTCACGCAGGCATTAAATAAGGCGAAGGTTCACAAGTTTACACGATCTTTACACCAATGGTCATTCGTTTATACACCAGTATACTTCCACAACCACTATGACGACAATGTGAATGAATCTTAATCACTTTAAATATGTATGAAATCTGCCGTTTTAATTTTTTCATTAAAATGAATCATAACGGACCTCGTATCATACACCAATCAGTAAATATGCGAAATTCACGCATTTTGCGTCCATCATTACACTATGTCTCGTGTTTCGTGATTGCAACGTTGCATCGAACCTAGCATGTAGTTCACCACATCGATTGGTTGGCCGTCCACTCTCCCTATAACGAAATTCCTTAGATCTAACTTTAGCGTGTACGTAAGATTTTGTGGAAATTAGGATCGTATCTTGAGAGCGTCCTTTTCTATTCTTAAACATTGTACAATGCGATATTTGAAGTAAATATGCTGTTAAAAATCGTTTTCCAGTCGTCTGCTTGATTTGGAAAGTAATGGGCAAGAAGAACTGCGTTACTCACTTACAAGAGGACGAAAATCCAGTGGATATAGACGCAGAACAAGCCGAAAAGCGACCGCGCAAGGGTGTACGACCAAACGACCAATCGACAGTCCCGAAAGCTTCGTCGGAAATTCAGTCGGAAATATTCGATGGGTCCGACAGCGCGAGGTCAACAAAGAAGAAGAACCGCCAAAATAAAAGTGCAAGTGCAGCATGTGCCCCTGACGGAATGCGCGGTTACAAATCTGCAGATTCGTCCGCGTGGGCGGTCATTTACGACAGCAACAACGACAGAGGTGCGATACTTAGCACCGATATTGTTGCTCTTGACGATCGTCATGAGCAACCCACTGTTGGTTGTCGCATTGGCGTCGTGACAGCCAAAACAAAGACTGCCTCGGCCGCAAGATATGGCGCCACTATATGGAGTGGACCCTACAGTAGCATTGCTGCTGCGCAACGCGTCGCATCCGCGTCGGGCCCGTTGCAAACTAATAGTGCGCCGAATCCTTGTGGTTCGTGTTGTGCACTAACCAACCAATTGCGCTCGCATGTTTCCATTGTGGACGAGCAACGTGCGTAACTATTGGTTTACTGCGTAATTTCAATATATTTGTATGTAATACGTAGTCAATAAATTATTCTATAAGAGCAACTCTATATATTTATCTGAACGCACTTCATCACAGGTGATCGCATTCGGGCTCTGGAAATTGAAATTGAAAATGAGAGGGAACGTTCGGCACATCTGGCGCAAAGTAACACACAGTTGTTGAACGAAGTTGATCAACTTCGCGCTCAACTGCATTCGCTTGAAGAACAAATGGCGCAGAACGGGAACACTGACTCCAGTCGAGACGCCAAAATGCAGCAGGTTATGAGCGTGGTTGAGCGCCGGTGTGAGCGACTACTCAGTGCAGTACATGCTGCCAGATGCACAATCGGAGGCTCTGATAGTGTCGACGCAGAGTATGCCGATCGGCAAGACGAAACTGGTCCCATTTTAATCGATGACGAACCTCGAGAAGTTGGTATATATGCCCACAGCCATTGGTCCACTGACCAGTCGGCGCAAATGAAGCAGACTATGGGTGCTGTGCAGGCTGCCGACGCTATTGTTTCAATGCGGCCACGTGAAGTCAACCCAAGCGCATTGGTTCGCCTGTCAAACGACAACGGCTTTAGGAGAATACTAGTAGAGCCGAAAGACAAGCGCGAAATCGAGCAGCGAACGGAAGCCATTCATCAACTGGCATCGGCCGATCGGCCAGATGCAAAAAAATTGGCTACCGCTAATGGCTCATTTATACGAGCGGTCCTTCGCGCTTTATTCAGCGAGGACCAGTTTTTGCGGGAGACTTGCTCGGGTCGCGTCAAGGGTCAAGTAGGTGGCCAGCGATGTGACGACGGCAAGCTAGCCGTGGCTATGGCATACGCCAAGCACGTTGGCGTAAACATAGACGAAAAGGAGTTTCGGCGTCAGCACTATCAGTGCCGCGAGACGGCCATAAAACGCAGGCAGACTCCGGAAGAAAAGGCTAAAAAATCCGACGCTGTTAAAAGATGGCGCGCCGCTAAGAAGACACAGCTGGCCGGCACAGCCGAGGAAGCCGTCGAGGGAGCCGCCGAACCTTAGGCTGACTGTCGGCGTTGAGTAGTTTTATAGGATAACGGATCATAACGGATTAATACTATAAATTGTTTTCGCACAATGAACTTACTGTTTTTGTTTGTTTTTTTACACAGTACTTCGTCCCATAGCAGATCTGCTATTTTAATTCAGGACGATAATCGTTTGAAATTTCGTCCGGCATTTTGCCATTCATCTTTGTGTGCTTCATATTTCAGTTTTCCAGTTTTTTTCTGTTCAACGTTTACGGTTTACTGTTTCATGTTCAGTGCGACTTGCAATTTGAAGTAGGCGTGCACTTAGAAAGGCCAGACACAACTTCTTGTCGCGAAAAATGATCCAGGAGTCCGTACTTATACGTGGGAATTCTAATTGCCCCAATGCACGTAATACTGTGTAACTCTATTATACCTTGGGAACTAGAACCATATTCGGTGCACCTACTTGACTTAATGAAGGCATGAGTTCTCTAAGAAAGTACGTAATGTTGTGTGACTCAGTATCTATTTTTATAACACGAATTCATCTCCTACAGTACTAGGAGGGCCCTCGGGCACGTGTTTCCCCCGTAAACATGGATCAACGAGTGCAGCACGTACGTCAGTTTCATCTACAACGTCCACATACGTTAACAGTACTAATAATATTCTAAAGTATTACTTATAACACATACAGCTTTTCCAATCTTTTTCCTAGCTGCTTTTTTAATGTCTTTATTGTCGTGCTTTTTGGCACCACTATAAATGAAAAATACTGAACATTTTTATTACGTCTTTTAAGTCATTTCATACGTACTGTCTTGCCGAGATTCCGAAAAAGTGGTAGTGCGAGTTCTAGGGGACGACCCGTTTTGATTTAAATCAATTGCTAGAGGTCTGGACTCTGTCCCAACAGACTTGTGTCTGGGTGCCGAGTTAGTTGTATTATATGCGGAGTTATGTTAAGTCAATGGTAATAACAAATACCCATGCAACGTCCTTTCAATCCTGTCTCCCATCTCATGATCGCTGGTGTCCGACGCTGTTTTCGGGCCACGCCGTCTCACCGAACAACCTCCACTTCTCTCTGTTACAGATGTCCAGCGCTTCAAATCGCACGGTTGGTCCATTAAGCACGCTGCGACTGAGTACCGACGACGCAAAGTATGCGTTTTCGGAGTCCATATGGAATACACCTGCTTGGAGAAACGCCATCGGCGACATCGGGATCGAATTGTGCACGAAGCTGTCAGAGTTCTGTACTGTCGGCCACATTCGCGACTCAACGAACAGGATTCCGATATTGTTGCTACTTATTCAACGAGTTACCGACCAGCAGATCTGCTCAGCGTCATCCTCGTCGGCTTTTACAATTGATGCATGCGACCCAACCGGGATGATTGGTTGCAGTGTCCAAGGCAGCGTACGCTCGCAGATTGGGCCGTTGCGTCGTGGCGATGTTATTCTGTTGCGCCGACCGACAATTTTTGCACCGCCCGGTCGTCCAGACAAACGCTCTGTCAATATTGTACCTAGTAACATCCTACACGTATATACGGGATGCACATACGTACGTATAACCTGTTTTACTTTTTATCGAACTAACTGACCTTAACGAAACCAGCCGCTATATACAACTAATTCTGTAGATTGTCGACTGCACGACACCTCGCTGTCCGCGTTGCCGTAGACAAGCATGCGGCGGCTGCAGCACGGGCAGCTACTTGCGTCAAGAGGTAGTACGACTGGAACTATTTCTGGCTGATTTGCCAGTGGAACCAGTAGGTCGTACCAGCGGAACTGCTGGCGTAGTTCCATCCTATATCGCTGCTCCCTGCGGCTCGCTAATGTCTGTCTGGTGGGCTGGCTTTAATACACCGCCGATCGGCGGCAATCAAGTAACATCTTTCCCTCGCGCAGCCGGGATTTCGTGGACGCAACTGCACGAGGACCCCATCGCAACGCAAGCGGATACTTCAGATGGCACGCCATTCACTTCGTCTCCAGTCTACGAGCAGTCGTTCAACGAAAGCCACTTGTTTCCAGAGGGTGTCACTGCTTCGAACGACGCAGTTGATGACGCCGTTGGACGATCGTCCATCACACTAGCGACATCTGCAACGCCAAGTCGGTTGGATATTACCGTTGGCACACGGGATTGCAAAGACAATCAGGTAAGAGCTGTTTCCAGTGCAGTCGGCATTTTGTGGACGCAACTGCACAACGAAGCCATCGCCGCGCAAGCCGGCGCATCAGATGGCACGACATTCACTTCGTCTCCGGTCTACGAGCAGCCGATCAACGAAAGCCAGTTGTTTCCGGATGACGACTATGCTACGAATGAAACTTCTATCGACACAGCTGACGCTACTTGTGAACGGTCGTATAATATGGCAATGCCTGTCGGCACACCGTCACTGTCTGTTAGAGCTAGACAATCGAGAGTGTATGTACCTTACTGTGTTTTTTATAGCTGTGTATATGTCGGAGAAACTGTCATCCATCGCCATTCAATTTAACTTAATACTACAGAGTCGTTCCATTGCGCCGACATATAATGCAAGTCCCCGTCGGCGGTCTCATTAATCGCCGTCCGCGGGCGCGACCCGGTCTTTCAAACGTCTGGCTCACGCGTCGACTGCCGCCAGAGTCGCGTCCGAGTACAGCAGGTCCGAGCTCGCCAGCTGATACACCAGGTCGCAGCAGATCACCAATCCAGTAATATCAATTGGTATCCACAGTATAAGTAGATCTACTTATAACTGGACTCCCGAAACTCAGACTTATGCCACACTGTTCTCCAGATGTTTTCGTTCATGTTGAGATGCCGTTTAGTTGACACCCCGCTGTTAAATAGATGCTTCTCACAACATCTTGAAGCACCAACTTTTTATACGCTTCTTTACTGCGAAATTTGATTGTCGGTGCCTTCTGCCTTTTATTATCATAAATTACCCGACTGTTATCTGATCAGGAAATCTTGTTTGATGCCAGACAGGATAACAAACAAGATAACAAACAGCATAACACGATGTTTCCCTGCAGGATTCGCATGAATTACCCGACTGTTACCTGGTCAGCGAATCCTGTTTGCCAGACAGGATAACAAACAAGATAACAAACAGCATAACACGATGTTTCCCTGCAGGATTCGCATGAATTACCCGACTGTTACCTGGTCAGCGAATCCTGTTTGCCAGACAGGATAACAAACAAGATAACAAACAGGATAACACGATGTTTCCCTGCAGGATTCGCATGAATTACCCGACTGTTACCTGGTCAGCGAATCCTGTTTGCCAGACAGGATAACAAACAAGATAACAAACAGGATAACACGATGTTTCCCTGCAGGATTCGCATGAATTACCCGACTGTTACCTGGTCAACGATCCTGTTTGCCAGACAGGATAACAAACAAGATAACAAACAGGATAACACGATGTTTCCCTGCAGGATTCGCATGAATTACCCGACTGTTATCTGGTCAGCAAATCCTTTTTGAATCTTGTTTGAAACAAGGAAACGTAAGATTTCGTCACGCAAACAAGATTCATACAAGATAACATTTTGCATAACCGGAATAGGGCATGTTATCTTGTTTGAGCGAATGTTATCTTGTGGTGTTATCTGGTTTATTTACCAGAGGGCAAGCAAGGCCAGGCTAGCCACGGCCAGAGCATGCCCAGTATTGGCTGCAGGAATGGCTTGGCCATAGACTAAAAAATGGAATATCAAAATGAGAATAAGACGCTCAATATGAGACTGAGTGTGAAAGCCTTCAGATATCGCTCTAACCCTCCGACCCTCAGCCAGCTCTCCTTCTTCACCCCTTGGGTTGCATCTGACCCCTTGGATTTCACTGTGATGGCACCATCGATTCCTGCAGCAAACCGTCAGCGTCTGATCGACGCAGTAAACAATGGATCAACCATCCTAGCTGCCGCTCAAATTCCCAAGATCAAGAGAGCGTCCGCCTTTAGGATCGCTGCGGAGTTCCGCCTCCATGGCAGAGTTGAATCCCTACCTCGTGGCGGTCGGAGAGAAGAAAATTGCAAGGCTGACAACGAGATGAGAGACTTCCTGACTGAGACGCTGGAGGAAAATCCCTTCCTCACACTCAAGGAAATGTCCTCACGTCTGGCTACGCAGTTTCCGGAAAAACCCACCGACCAGGCCCACGGGGGGATCCATCCCCATATCCCCCCTTGCCTACGCCGCTGATAAGTACCAATGTTACAGTAATATGTTTGATTGTTTAGAGGTAAGTAAGCTGACTCTCTCTCTCTCTCTCTCTCTCTCTCTCTCTCTCTCTCTCTCTCTCTCTCTCTCTCTCTCTCTCTCTCTCTCTCTCTCTCTCTGACTTAAAATTTTATCCATGTGGACTCTTCATCGGACTATTGACAGATGGATTGATACAAACATGAGCCCACTATAATTTCATGTACCTGTAAAACTGTACTCTGTAAATATTAAATGTTTTTCTCTGATATACATTACCTTTTTATCTGTTTATCAACATGCCGGGTGATTGCAGGATCTCGAATCATTTTCTTTGACTAAACAAAGAAGACGAAGATAAATTGTCAATTTTAGTCTCTAGAATAGAAATCATAATACTGTGTTAAATTTACGCGTTGACTCATGACAGATACAATTCCTTTTGCTGCATCATCTGACTAGAAAATAAAACAATAGTGAGACGTCCGGGGCTACGTCGACTGCTTCTTGCTTCTTTGAATCACGCCTTTTTAAATCTGTTTAATCATCACGCGGAGTGATTCCAGAATATCGAATTCCTTTGTTTGACTAAACAATTGTCCAAAAAAGTCCTAGACTTAGACAATAGTCCTACACTTGTACGCGTGAACTCATGAGAGGCGCAAAATATTCTACTGTTTCATGATCTGGATTGCAGGTAAAACAATGGTGAGAAGTCAGGAGGTTACGTTGACTGCTTCTTAGAACACCCTCAGTAAGCCAAGCAGAAAAAGCAGTAGGCAAGTAAATGCGTGTAGCGTGTATAATGCTTAGTAAGGACAAGCCAAGGACAGGAAGGAAGACTTGAAGAGCCTCGGAGACCAATAATATGGGAGAGAGCTAGAGTCCTCTTTTCCCTCCTCATTTCCCCCAAAATTCCAGAAGCAACCAATGTTGATTTTTTCCTAGCCCTTCCAAGGCTTGGTAAAGTCATCAGATAAAGGCATTACGATGGGGGACAAGAAAAGTGCAACTTTTTAGAAAGTGCCTCTTTCTACTAGTGCAGAGAGGCTTGTTGCAGCAATTGGCTTTAAAAAAGAGAAGCATGAATACGAAGTTCAGCTGCCACAGTCAGAAAGAACAATTATAAAAAAAGCCCTAATTTAATTGCAATGAACTTAGTTTAGTTTGATTTTAAATCTGTGTAGGACTTCATAATGCCGATTTTAGGAATTTACTTCTTGTTCGATTCCGCCACATTAATTTGGTGGTGT
>NIVC01005058.1:22500-27538 GCA_002269645.1 Macrostomum lignano | reverse complement strand
TGTAAAAAATCATAGAAGCATCGTGTAAACAATCATAGAAGCGTCATGTAAAAAATCATAGAAGCGTCATGTAAAAAATCATAGAAGCGTCATATAAACAATCATAGAAGCGTCATGTAAACAATCATAGAAGCGTCATGTAAAAATCATAGAAGCGTCATGTAAAAAATCATAGAAGCGTCATGTAAAAAATCATAGAAGCATCGTGTAAACAATCATAGAAGCGTCATGTAAAAATCATAGAAGCGTCATGTAAAAAATCATAGAAGCGTCATCTAAAACATCATAAAAGCGTCATGTAAAAAATCGTAGAAGCGTCATTTAAAAAATCATAGAAGTGTCATGTAAAAAATCGTGGAAGCATCATGTAAAAAGCATAGAAGTGTCATGTAAAAAATCATAGAAGCGTCATGTAAACAATCATAGAAGCGTCATGTAAAAAATCGTGGAAGCATCATGTAAAAAGCATAGAAGTGTCATGTAAAAAATCATAGAAGCGTCATGTAAACAATCATAGAAGCGTCATGCAAACAATCATAGAAGCGTCATGTAAACAATCATAGAAGCTTCTTGTAAAAAATCGTAGAAGCGTCATGAAAAAATCATTAAAGCGTCATGTAAAAATCATAGAAGAGTCATGTAAAAAATCGTAAGAGCGTAATATAAAAATCATAGAAGCGTCATTTAAAAAATCATAGAGGCGTCATTTAAAAATCAAAAAAACGTCATTTAAAAATCATAGAAGCGTCATGTAAAAATCATAGAAGCGTCATGTAAACAATCATAGAAGCGTCATGTAAAAAATCATAGAAGCGTCATGTAAACAATCATGGAAGCGTCATGTAAACAATCATAGAAGCGTAATGTAAAGATCATAGTAGCGTCATGTAAAAAATCATAGAAGCGTCATGTAAAAAGCATAGAAGCGTCATATAAACAATCATAGAAGCGTCATGCAAACAATCATAGAAGCGTCATGTAAAAATCATAGAAGCGTCATGTAAAAATCATTGAAGCGTCCTGCAGAAATCGTAGAAGCGTCATGAAATAATCATAGAAGCGTCATGTAAAAAATCATAGAAGCGTCATGTAAAAAATCATAGAAGCATCGTGTAAACAATCATAGAAGCGTCATGTAAAAAATCATAGAAGCGTCATGTAAAAAATCATAGAAGCGTCATATAAACAATCATAGAAGCGTCATGTAAACAATCATAGAAGCGTCATGTAAAAATCATAGAAGCGTCATGTAAAAATCATAGAAGCGTCATGTAAAAATCATAGAAGCGTCATGAAAAAAATCATAGAAGCATCGTGTAAACAATCATAGAAGCGTCATGTAAAAAATCATAGAAGCGTCATATAAACAATCATAGAAGCGTCATGTAAACAATCATAGAAGCGCCATGTAAACAATCATAGAAGCGTCATGTAAAAATCATAAAGCGTTATGTAAACAATCATAGAAGCGTCATTTAAAAAATCATAGAAGCGTCATTTTAAAAATCATAGAAGCGTCATATAAACAATCATAGAAGCGTCATGTAAACAATCATAGAAGCGTCATGAAAAAATCATAGAAGCGTCATGTTAAAATCATAGAAGCGTCATGAAAAAATCATAGAAGCGTCATTTAAAAACTAATGAAAGTGTCATTTAAAAAATTAAGAAGCATCATAGTAGAATAAAAGAAGCGTCATGTCAGACATGAAAGGTGTCATGGAAAAATTAAATGCAGCTATAATGCTGTGCTGGGGAGAAAAACTGAGACGTCAAGGCTCTCAGAGAATAACTGAGATTACGGGGGGGGGGGTTTCTGAGATGTCAAAGCAAAAGTCAGAAGCTAATTCAAAGTTCATGTACTTTACTCAATTTTTTTATTGCATTCTTTGTTGGCTCGCCACGGGAGGCGCTGATAGAAGAAGAGTCATGTAAAAAATAAAAGTAGCACTATATATACATAAAAGAAAAGTCATGTCGAAGTTAAAAGATTCATTTGGGAATTGCTACGATGTCAAAGCTAGGTGGAAATCGTTATAGTGCTGTGATTCTTAAAGAAGGAATCACTAAAATGTCAAGGCTTAGGGGAGAAGAATTGCTGAGATTTCAAGGCTTTATGTTGGGTTAAAGTTAGGTTTAGGTCAGGTGTGGGTTGAGGGTTATATTTTATCGAGTTTCAAGGTTAACAGGGGATTTTTCAGATTTCAAGGTTTATGGGCGCCATCGCTGACATGTTAAGGCTTACGGGGGAATAGCTGAGATGTCAAGGCTCACGGGGGTATAAATGAGATTTCAAGGCTAAAGTCAGAAGCTACATGTAGTTTATTGAAAACTTTTTATTACATTATTTGATGCCTCCTCAGGGGAGGGATCGCTGATTAAAAAAGCGTAATGTAAAAAATAAAAGAAGCTTCATGTCGAAGTTAAGATATTCATTTGGGAATCCCTACGATGTCGAGGCTTGCAGGGAATCGCTATAATGCTGTAGTAGTGCTATAATGACTCTTAGAGAGAATTACTGAAATTTCAATGCTTTAGGGTTAGGTTAGGGTTAGGGTTAGAAGGTTGACAGATATTTTTAGATTTCCAAGGCTTTTGGGGCATGGCTGAGATGTCAAGGGGGAAGTTGATATGTTTAAGCTTGTGGGGGGAATTACTGACATGTCAAGGCTTACAAGGTTTGATAGGAGATTTTTTAAGATTTCAAGGATACATGTAGCTTATTAAAAAAACGTGTATTGCATTTCTTTGGCTCCCCAACGGGGGCGTAGATTGCTAGTCTCTTTCTAAATTTCATCTCTTTCAATGTCTCATCTCTTTCAATGTCTCATCTCTTTCCATATCTCATCTCATCTCATTCAGGCTGTCAAAACTTTTCCCAAAAGTAACCAAACACTCAAATTCTCCTCGCATCCAACACCGAATCGACAGAATCGTTGATGGCTCCAGCGACCAGGCCTGGTGCCCCCAGCACCAGCTGAAGACCAACGAGATGCTGGAATGGCTCCAGATTGAATATCCCGAGCCGAGAATTATTAGCAACCTGCTCACTGTGCCAAGGCAGCACAAATCTGTGGATCTGGTGAGTTACAGCTGACTGTGTTCTCAGTTTTTGTTAGCTGACAACTAACTTTTGAACAAGTGTACCGCCTGTGGCGCTAAATTAGCGCTAAAGTATTGCCTGCGGCGCTGAATTGGCGCTAAAATATTGCCTGAGGCGCTGAATTGGCGCTAAAATATTGCCTGTGGCGCTGAATTGGCGCTAAAATATTGTCTGTGGCGCTGAATTGGCGCTAAAGTATTGCCTGAGGCGCTGAATTGGCGCTAAAATATTGTCTGTGGCGCTGAATTGGCGCTAAAATATTGCCTGAGGCGCTGAATTGGCGCTAAAATACTGCCTGAGGCGCTGAATTGACTGCTTCTCTATTCTCACCTTCAATCGGCCTAATTTATGATGCCAGAAAAAGACCTGAGACAAAGACCTGCTTCTCGTCACCTGTCTGCCCTTGCTCCATCACTTTGATCACAAAATCAAGAGCAGCAGGCCAAGCTACAGACTCGAGGCCTGTCAAGATTAGCCTTGTCAATCAAACTAATGGAATCGGGTTACACTCTATTTCATTTTCTGTCTTTGTCTTTCAGGCTGAGATTCAGCATTTTTTCTATACAAAAAAGCTGAAATACATCTGATCTCTGTATATACAAACTGATATTGCGCTGGCAAAGTTTATGCTGAATGGGGGTTCTAATAGGTTTTTTCTGTCTGGTAACCATGCATAGCTTTTGTGTATGTCGCGCTGAAAATGATTTCGGCTTCTGCCTGCTAACTGTGACTCAGCCTTGCAGGTCTTTTTTATCTGTGTTTTGCCTCCTCTGTCTCCCAGTCTTAATATTTGATTAGCCCCTGTTGCAGCGCTGGCGGCGGCGGTTAATATCCTAATATATACAAACGGCGCACAATGTGCATTACATTTTATGTGTCCCGCATCACACGAATTCCTAACTGGGGGTTTTAGGCCGGCTTTTCTGATCACCGGCCTTCTCCCCCCCCCCCCCAAGCCATCGGTGAAATTATTAATGTCTTTATCTCTATGGCTATGGACGAATGCGTTTGGAATTATTGTGCAAATACTGCATGGACTGGGTCCGTCTTATCAGTGAGGCTCTAGAATGACTAAGTCTGTACTGCAATGCAATTGTGATTCAGCGACTCTGATTGAGTTGTGTTGTTGTAAATCAACTTCTGTATCAATTGGTTGGAAATTTTCTAATTGATTGTCTTTTTAACCAGCAGTCTTGGGCTTGCAATCGCGTCCCAAAACTATGGGATATTTATCCGGTTAGGAATCTATTGAAATTTCCTCATCCATTCTTCTTTTAGTTTTGCTAGCAGAAGCAGGCAAGCAAGGCAGCAAAGTTTTTGACTAGGCCTTGTCCTTATTGACTCTGTTGCACCCTCCCTGCTGCAGGGGGTTTGGAATTTCCTATCCATGCTCCCCATTGCTCCGCTGAGTAATAGCGGTCGGTGCCTGAGCCTGCTGTCGTATGAGAGACCCGTGAAGTGAGAGTTGAAATCAGATTTTCTAATCCAGACCCGAATCGAGTGTACAGACCGCCGACTTAGTGGGCACGATCCCCACCCACTTAACAATATTGAGTCTTTGTTCTGCTATGCTCAAACACAACTCACAAACTGCACTCGATTGGGGTCTTGACAAACACTGTGATATATGCGTATTATATGAACACGGGTGTATGTGGGGCCACTTTTGAAAATTGAGTGCTTTCGCTTGCTAAACATGCGGTGCTTTCGCTCTGTACACAAGTGTGTGTGCTTGTGTGTGTGTGTGGTTCAGCCCACCTCCTTGTAAGCCAGTTGTTGTGTTTGCTCACTTTTCAGGGGGCTTCTCAGTTTTACTTTCTGTCTGTCTTTCCTCGTTTTTTTTCTTTCACGTCTGAAAATGAGTTTGTTTAATCAGCAATTTTTCATTGCCGGGCCACTGTGTTTATGCCGCGACATGCGCTGCCGAGTGGAATG
>NIVC01005058.1:0-20000 GCA_002269645.1 Macrostomum lignano | reverse complement strand
GCAACTCCGACCTGAAGGACAAGCGCAACTACCTGAGCCTGAAGCCGCCCCTAGTTGCCAAGGTGCTGCGCATCTATCCCATCAATCCGGACTCCGGCGATGTGAGCGTCTGCCTCAAGCTGGAGCTGTTCGGCTGCCCCACCTACCAGGGCGTGGTGGCCTACTCCGGGCCCCAGGGCCACCGCGTGCCCTCCGGCCGGGCGGACTTCTCCGACCACTACTACGACGGCGTCATTAGCAACGGCTGGATGTCGGGCGGCCTGGGCCAGCTGACTGATTACGTCACCAGCAAAGTGTCGCCCGGCGCCGACCCCATGGACGATGGCATCGCCGGGCTGCCCTATGTCGGCTGGAATCGGCGACAGTTCGGCGACAATCGCGACAACGTCGAGCTGCTATTCGAATTCGACAAGGTGCGCCGGTTCAACAGCGTCAACATTGATACTAATAACGATTTCCTCAGTTGGAACACGCGCCTGTTCTCCAAGGCCGAGCTCTTCTTCAGCATTGGCGGCGAGCGGTTCGCTGACAGGTGAGATTCAGTCAGTCAGTCAGTCAGTCAGTCAGTCAGTCAGTCAGTCAGTCAGTCAGTCAGTCAGTCAGTCAGTCAGTCAGTCAGTCAGTCAGTCAGTCAGTCAGTCAGTCAGTCAGTCAGTCAGTCAGTCAGTCAGTCAGTCAGTCAGTCAGTCAGTCAGTCAGTCAGTCAGTCAGTCAGTCAGTCAGTCAGTTATATTTGTTTGTATGCTTATCTGTACAGCCCCGTGGAGCGCGCAGTCAGCCGCGACTCGGTGGGCCAGTTCACTCGGCCAATCAGCATCCAGGTGGGCAATCGAGTCGGACGATTTGTTAAAGTGCGCTTGTACTTTGACTCGACCGCGGACTGGATTTTGCTGTCTGAGTTCTCCTTTAAGTCGGGTGAGTTTTTTGCCTCTTGTTGTTACGTAGATGTACATTTGTACAGTACATTATATGTATGTGTCACCGTTTGCGAGTCGGTAGACGGGCGGCCTATCAGTTTGTATGGGTGGGTACAATCCTAGATGTACTTCAGTCTGAATACATGTACATTGAGTCTAATCTTGGATGTACATCAGTCTGAATACATGTACATTGAATCCAATCCTAGATGTACATCAGTCTGAATACATGTACATTGAGTCCAATCCTAGATGTACATCAGTCTGAATACATGTACATTGAGTCCAATCCTAGATGTACATCCAGTCTGAATACATGTACATTGCGTCCAATCCTAGATGTACTTCAGTCTGAATACATGTACATTGAATCCAATCCTAGATGTACATCAGTCTGAATATATGTACACTGAGTCCAATCCTGGATGTACATCAGTCTGAATACATGTACATTGAATCCAATCCTAGATGTAAATCAGTCTGAATACATGTACATTGAGTCCAATCCTAGATGTACATCAGTCTGAATACATGTACATTGAGTCCAATCCTAGATGTACATCAGTCTGAATACATGTACATTGAGTCCAATCCTAGATGTACATCAGTCTGAATACATGTACATTGAGTCCAATCCTAGATGTACATCCAGTCTGAATACATGTACATTGAGTCCAATCCTAGATGTACATTCAGTCTGAATACATGTACATTGAGTCCAATCCTAGATGTACTTCAGTCTGAATACAATGTACACTGAATCCTATCCTAGATGTACTTCAGTCTGAATACATGTACACTGAATCCAATCCTAGATGTACTTCAGTCTGAATACATGTACACTGAATCCAATCCTAGATGTACATCAGTCTGAATACATGTACACTGAATCCAATCCTAGATGTACTTCAGCCTGAATACATGTACACTGAGTCCAATCCTAGATGTACATCCAGTCTGAATATAGCTCGTATGTACATTGAGTCCCAACCCACTCTATACATGTACTGGTGTACCGGCTGTCTGGGAGCATGTGCAGTCCACTGTTGCGTTGTTGCACTAGCAAATATATGCGTATTTAATCTAACTAACTGCATTAGAGCCCATGAGAAGAAAGACTTGCTCAATACAATAATGCTCAATAAATTTACGCGAACCGACCGTCACCTCCCCTGCCCCGTTCAATCGTGTTTTCCCCCATTTTCACAAGGCTGGTAGTTTTGCCCCCTCTGCATGTCGCCAGTTATTAGGGATGGGGGGGCTCACCTTGACTCACCTTCCTCACCTCGCTCCCCCCGACGACTCTAACCAAGGTTCTCAGCTGCCGCACATGAGTCAGAGTGGCTGGCAGTTGCGTTATTAGATAGGAAGTGGGAGAATTATCCCATCTGGCCGACCCGACTCGCAGCCTTTGTCTTTCTGTCTGCCCGTCTCCCTTTTTCATTTCGTTTCCCTTACTCTCGCGTCCCATTTCTTTTTCACTGCAGCGGAGCTTCTGCCTTCAAAATTTTCAAATTTTCCCATTTTCCCCTGCTTTTTGCCTTTCTCTCCAGGGGAAGGGGCACCGGGGTTGGATGGGCTGGGGGGCTGCGGCGCCAGCATGTTTCGAGCTCTCTTTTTGTAAGCTCTTCTGATTGATTGAATTGCCACGCTGCTGTTAGGGGGTGAAGCGATTCGTGTAGGAATGTCTGAGTAAGCGCCTGCAGGGGCGCCGCGGTGTAGAAGCAGAGCGCCAACAGAGATGTGGAAGCAGAGCGCCAACAGAAATGTGGAAGCAGAGCGCCAACAGAGATGTGGAAGCAGAGCGCCAACAGAAATGTGAAAGCAGAGCACCAACAGAGATGTGGAAGCAGAGAGCCATGCAGAAATGCAGCGCCAGCACAAATGTAGAAGCAGAGTGCTAGAAAGCAGACAAGCTCAAATTGAACAAGGTGTAAATCACAAATCCATGAACTGAGAAGAGGATATGAGATGAGGCATAATCTCCTGCTCAAGTCGGAATCAGAGACGGGAGGCTGGCTAGGAGCAGCTCCCTTCCTCTCGTCATCCCAGTCGCCGCGCATGTCCTCATCTCGCCTCTTCGGGCTCACTCGTGCGCGAATATTCTCTCCAGTCTTACACTCTCGACACGCCATAATTCATTGCCGGAACCTACTCAATCCTGGGGAGATTGAGAATTTGCAAGCCAACATCAGGCTATGTTTGAGAACACTGCTCAGCTCTCACTACATCATTATTGAACTCGGAATGTTTTTCGTTATGTTAATAACTCGCAAGCAAGCACTAGGGTATCTCTGAAATTCATATTTCAGATCCACATCCTAGATAGATTGCTATGTACAAGCTACAATAGATTGAATTGGTTGACTTTAATAAAGTTAAACAAATACAGAGAAATACAGAGTTGGCTGCATGCCAACCTTTCCACCTGGCCACCTTTCATCAGGTCAAAACATATTTCGACCTGCTAGAATTATTGATTAATTTGAGAAACTAAATACTCGTATCTGGACCAGCCTCGTACAGACGTCTTTTATCAGTCTTCGGAATCGCCCGCCGGATGTATTTATAATCCCGGGGCTTAATTCCGTCAGACGGCCAATCTGCTTCCCTCTCCATCGCTATATACTGAGCCTTAATATACAGTTGGACATACAGGCGCTACCCCCCCCCCCCGACCCGCAAATCCCCCATCGCATGCTGATCCCAGCCGCTCATCCAGTCCTCTTACTAAATTAAAGACATCCTCCTTACGAAAATGCCGTGCTGTTACGTAATTTCTGGCACAGCCTCATAGCTATTAAACTCTCTGAAAACTTGAAAGTAAAACGAGAAAGAGAGAGAGAGAGATGGGAGATGAGAAGGAGAAATAGAGAGGCGTCTTATGCCTTCGTTTTCCTCTGTGAAGAATTCTCGCGAGGATTCCCATCAGACACGGCCTCTCTATCTCTATCTATCCTCTCCCTCGCTCATTTCCTTGTTATGCTCGATTGCGGACAATGCGGGCTCCGAGCTGGGCGGTCTCGAACTGCCCCTCCAATGCTGAGCTGGCATCGCTAGACTGATTGGATAGATAGATGCATTGTACCAACTAGATTAGGTGCCTGTCCCTGCCTCTCCAACTAGCTCTCTGTGTGTTGCTGGCCTGAGGCGGACGTCTCACTTTCACTTTTTCCCTCTCGCTCTGTGGCTCTCTCGGTCCTGACACCGCCTCATCAATCATGCATGCCGCTTCTCTGCTCCCCGTGTTCTCCCATCGAATGTTTGCTGCCTAGCGGCGCTCTTGAGAGAAGCTAACGCTCGGCTCGGAGCAGTCATCCACCCGCCCTGTCATTTTTACTCCCTTCTCAAGGCTCCTCATCCGAGTTGCGTCTCTGCACCCCCTTGCCTTTCTCATCTTCATCCTGCGCAGCTGACTTGTGAGGATAATCTCCCACCCCATTGGACAGTCTATAGAGTCTGCAATGCATTCCCTATTCAGTTTTGGCACACTGTTTCTTTCGCGTTCGCTGACATCTGCTTCCGCGAGAAGCTGTTGCTTAGAAGGCTGCATTTTTGTCGCGCCCCCCCGCAGACTCCGGGGGCCATTTTTTATTGGGAATAATATCCCCCCCCCACAAGTTGGAGGTGGAGTTAAGCGATATAGTAGCACAGAAGAGACGGGAAAAGTGCCAGGCCCCGCCCCCCTCCCTGCCAAGTTGAACTTGCAGTCCTTTGCGCTGTGTTTATTACGTCGTTTGGGCCCCTTTTCACAGCCAAGGCCGCATGTGCTCGCTAGGGGTTGCTTTCACAACCGCAAAAAAATTGCAGTCACTTTCATAAGCGCGAAACTTCACAGCCGCTAAATCTCAGATTTAGCGGTTGTGAAGTTTCGCGGTTGTGAAAGTACGCTCGTAGATGACATTTAGCGGTTGTGAAGTTTCGCGGTTGTGAAAGTGACTGGAAAAAATTTAGCGGTTGTGAAATTTCGCGTTTGTGAAACCCACCCTCGCTAGAAGTGAGACTTCTGTGCGTCTCTCTCGTACGCGTTGCATGTTTCCTCTCCTTCGTCTGTCCCTCCTCCCCAAAACTCTGACTAACGCTTTACAGTCAATCTTCTCTCTTTTTAGTCAGAAACCCAGTTCTATCAGGGATGAGCAAACTTTTTTACTTCAAGGGCCAACCAAATGAGAGAGGAGATGAGAGGCGAGAGATGAGATGAGAGAAGAGATAAAAGAGGATAAAAGAGATAAAACGCTGAACATAGCAGAAAGCAGGATTATAACTGAGTGTGTTTAGGCAGCATAGGCTTTGAAAGTTCAAAGCCTGCTTTATTTCTGGGACATGTGTGTGTCTGTCTGTGCTACACTGTTAATTGTCTCAGGTTCTCGGCTTCGTCAGTTCATTAGCGATGAAGGTTAAAAATATTTTAACTTTTGCAATAAATGCACTTAGTGAGTAGTTCTCTGATGCGGCTGCTTTAATCTGTGCGCAATTAAAGCAGACTCACAAGTGATTGAGTAGGCTTAAATGACTTGGTAAAAGTGGGTTGGTAGATTTGCAAATGGCAGAGTAGATTAGCAAATGGTAGGGTAGATTAGCAAATGGCAGAGTAGATTAGCCAGTGGCAGAGTAGATTAGCAAATGGCAGAGTAGATTAGCAAGCAGCATAGTATAGATTTGCAAATGGCAGAGTAGATTAGCAAGTGGCAGAGTAGATTAGCAAATGGCAGAGTAGATTAGCAAATGGCAGAGTAGATTAGCAAGCAGCAGAGTAGATTAGCAAGTGGCAAAGTAGATTTGCACATGGCAGAGTAGATTTGCAAATGGCAGAGTAGATTAGCAAATGGCAGAGTAGATTAGCAAGCAGCAGAGTAGATTAGCAAGTGGCAGAGTAGATTTGCAAATGGCAGAGTAGATTAGCAAATGGCAGAGTAGATTAGCAAGCAGCAGAGTAGATTAGCAAGTGGCAAAGTAGATTTGCACATGGCAGAGTAGATTTGCACATGGCAGAGTAGATTAGCAAGTGGCAGAGTAGATTTGCAAATGGTAGGGTAGATTAGTAGTGGCAGAGTAGATTTGCAAATGGCTAAGTAGATTAGCAAGTGGCAGAGTAGATTAGCAAGCGGCAGAGTAGATTTGCAAATGGCAGAGTAGATTAGCAAGCGGTAGAGTAGATTAGCAAGCGGCAGTGTAGATTAGCAAGCGGCAGAGTAGATTTGCAAGCGGCAGAGTAGATTAGCAAGCGGCAGAGTAGATTAGCAAGCGGCAGAGTACATGTAGATTAGCAAGCGGCAGAGTAGATTAGCAAGCGGCAGAGTACATGTAGATTAGCAAGCGGTAGAGTAGATTTGCAAAGTGCAGAGTACATTAGCAAACGGCAGAGTAGATTAGCAAGCGGCAGAGTAGATTAGCAAGTAGCAGAGTAGATTTGCAAGTTGCAGAGTAGATTTTCAATTGGCAGAGTAGATTAGCAAGAGGCAGAGTAGATTAGCAAGCGGCAGAGTAGATTAGCAAGCGGCAGAGTAGATTAGCAAGCGGCAGAGTAGATTTTCAATTGGCAGAGTAGATTTGCAAGTGGCAGAGTAGACTTTCAATTGGCAGAGTAGATTTTCAAGCGGCAGAGTAGATTTTCAATTGGCAGAGTAGATTTTCAATTGGCAGAGTAGATTTGCAAGTGGCAGAGTAGATTTTCAATTGGCAGAGTAGATTAGCAAGAGGCAGAGTAGATTTGCAAGTGGCAGAGTAGATTAGCAAGCGGCAGAGTAGATTAGCAAGCGCCAGAGTAGATTAGCAAGCAGCAGAGTAGATTAGCAAGTGGCAGAGTAGATTAGCAAGTGGCAGAGTAGATTAGCAAGTGGCAGAGTAGATTAGCAAGCGGCAGAGTAGATTAACAAGTGGCAGAGTAGATTAGCAAGCGGCAGAGTAGATTAGCAAGCGGCAGAGTAGATTTGCAAGCGGCAGAGTAGATTAGCAAGTGGCAGAGTAGATTAGCAAGTGGCAGAGTAGATTTGCAAGCGGCAGAGTAGATTTGCAAGCGGCAGAGTAGATTAGCAAGCGGCAGAGTAGATTTGCAAGCGGCAGAGTAGATTTGCAAGCGGCAGAGTAGATTTGCAAGCGGCAGAGTAGATTAGCAAGTGGCAGAATAGATTAGCAAGTGGCAGAGTAGATTAGCAAGTGGCAGAGTAGATTTGCAAGCGGCAGAGTAGATTAGCAAGTGGCAGAGTAGATTTGCAAGCGGCAGAGTAGATTTGCAAGCGGCAGAGTAGATTTGCAACTACGAGTAGCACAGAATGTCCGAAGACTGGCTGTATGACTCCTCACTCTTAGTCCTATGTCTTACCCCCTGCCCTAGTTCGAATGAGATAGTGAGTTCGATAATCAATTAATCCGTCGCTTTGCCTACGTCATAGGTAAGTCGGAGGAGAGTCTTGAAAACCCGAATTAAATTCGCCGGGTTTACTTGCATCTCCAATTTTCCCAAGAGAAAGAAACACACGCAGTCATTAATGCGGTCTGAGTGATCTTCCCGGCTCGCTGACACACTCAGAGCTCCCTCCCTAATTTATCCCCAAAGCGCCTATCGCTGCTTCGGTGATGGGAGGTGCTGCGGGAGACCCCGCCCCAGACTTCGCTTTCAATTTGAAGGCTCAGACAAAACAAAAACCGACAGATGCTGGGGCGTTCTCGAGTCCTTCCTCCACCGCCAGCTGACCCGCTCACCCCGCTCGGCTGCAGAAAGTATAGCCGACTCGAGAACGTGACTCACCGAGCAGCTCAGCGAGCTTAGCGGTTGACGCAGATGAATGAACAAACTCGGCCTGTATGACTAATGGCCGTTTAATCCGAAACGAGGGGGGGGGAGAGCGAGAGGAAATCCCTCGCGATATCCCAGAGAATCGCCAGTCTCAGTCGGGACTCTTCTCGATGCTTTTGAAAGAAATCTTTGTGCCTCCTCTGCCAATTAATGTCACTATACAGAGGGGCCGTATCCCTTACCCCTCTGGCAGACTCGCGAGAAACAAAGGGGGGGGGGCCGCCGGCTTCGCTCCCCGCAGGGGCAAAGAAGTATCAAGCATCTCGCGGGGGTCCCCTGCGCACTAATTAGGCCCTATTGACGGGGCGAGAATTTGATTTGCTTTCTCATATAGTTAGCGTCTTGTTGGGCGTGTGTGTTTTTTGACGAGAGGAACTTCCAGCTTCTTTAGATTAGGCCAGTGGTGCTGAAGCAGAGTTCGTCTCTGCCTCTGCTTAGCCAGGCGCCGGGGGGCGATGCGCAAAAAATGATGATGAATGACGGATGCGGTAGCGATGATGCAGAAAATTGAATTTCAAATTTGAGCCGCAAGTCGGCTTGTTGGAGACCATGAGACTGCGGGAAAGCGATGTTGATAGGGAATTAAAGTAGAAAACAAAGGACTGGTGAGAGAAGACTAGAAGAGAGTCGGAGAGAGGTCATAGGGAGTTGGGGAGGTCACTGAGTCTGGGAAGAAGGTCAGTGTCCAAGAGGGAGGTCAATGACGACAATGGGTCTGAGAGGGAATTTGAGAGGGAGGTCAATGTTTCTGAGGGAGGTCAAGGAATCTGAGTCAGAGGTCAATGAGTCTGAGAGGGAGGTCAATGTGTCTGAGAGGGAGGTCAATGAGTCTGAGAGGGAGGTCAAGGAATCTGAGTCAGAGGTCAATGAGTCTGAGAGGGAGGTCAATGAGTCTGAGAGGGAGGTCAAGGAATCTGAGTCAGAGGTCAATGAGTCTGAGAGGGAGGTCAATGTGTCTGAGAGGCAGGTCAATGAGTCTGAGAGGGAGGTCAAGGAATCTGAGTCAGAGGTCAATGAGTCTGAGAGGGAGGTCAATGTGTCTGAGAGGGAGGTCAATGAGTCTGAGAGGGAGGTCAATGAATCTGAGAGGGAGGTCAATGTGTCTGAGAGGGAGGTCAAGGAATCTGAGAGGGAGGTCAATGAGTCTGAGAGGGAGGTCAATGTGTCTGAGAGGGAGGTCAATGAGTCTGAGAGGGAGGTCAATGAATCTGAGAGGGAGGTCAATGAGTCTGAGAGGGAGGTCAATGTGTCTGAGAGGGAGGTCAATGAATCTGAGAGGGAGGTCAATGAGTCTGAGAGGGAGGTCAATGTGTCTGAGAGGGAGGTCAATGAGTCTGAGAGGGAGGTCAATGAGTCTGAGAGTGAGGTCAATGTTTCTGAGGGAGGTCAAGGAATCTGAGAGGGAGGTCAATGAGTCTGAGAGGGAGGTCAATGAGTCTGAGAGGGAGGTCAATGTTTCTGAGGGAGGTCAAGGAATCTGAGAGGGAGGTCAATGTGTCTGAGAGGGAGGTCAATGAGTCTGAGAGGGAGGTCAATGTTTCTGAGGGAGGTCAAGGAATCTGAGAGGGAGGTCCATGAGTCTGAGAGGAAGATGTCCATAAGTCTAAGAGGGAGGTCTGGGAAAAGAGTTCAAAGAGTCACAGAGGGAGTCGATTGTGAAATAAAAGTTAGAAGATCGGTTCAATCCTAGGAAAAGGCAAGCCAGGCAGGCGAGGGCGCATCTGCTGTCCCTAAGGTCGCCAGACGGTGCCCAAAAGTCTGCCTTGTGTTATCGCACTGGCCGGAGAAAAGTAAAAGGCAATTGTCTAATAGTCTGTCGCCCGGAGACGGAGAGGCTGGAAGCGAATCAGTTGGCAACAGAGAGACCACTTGGCCAAGAACGTGCCTTGCCGTGTTTTGGCACCGGAAAGTCGACTAGCGTTGGCCTCGGAAATCTTCGCGAAATGTTCGCCATTCGACTGAAAATGAAAGGCCGATCAAAATATGGCTCCCTGCTGCCGAAATCTGCCCTGGGCCCATGTTGATGAATTGGGTCCAGTCCCGTCTGATGCCTGCTGAAATCTGCCTCTCTCAGATTTGCTGGTTGATCAATGCATTTTTGCTGGGCCCAGTTTTCCAAAGTCTCTATATAGGGGGGCATTTTTTCAATTAGTTTCCAAGGGCCGCGCGTGTTGTCGGTCAGAAAATCTCTTGACTTCAGGGTTGGCAAGCACAGGAACTTTTTTGTCTCAGAGGCGGCTCTAGAACGTTTTAAATGTCCTTGACTGTAAATTTGCTTGCCTCAAATTTTAATTGGCACCACAAATCGTTTGAAAATTTGGCTCCAATTTGAATTTTCCTGACACAAAACTATGACTCCCCTGACACAAAACTATGACTCCCCTGACACAAAACTATGACTCCCCTTACACAAAACTATGACTCCCCTTACACAAAACTATGACACCCTCTGACACAAACTTATGACTCCCTGACACAAAGAACGGAACGAGAAGAACACAGAATCCGCCTCTCCATCGCCCCTCCAGAAGTGCTGACCAACCCGCCGCCAGCGGAGACCTCGGAGACGAGCGGCGGCAGCGGCCAGCAGCCGCGGCCGGGCCCGGATACCCCGACCCCGCTGTCGCCTTCGGATCCGCCATCTCTGCCCGGCAAAATCGATCGAGGCGAGCGCGTCGACCTGCCCGGAGCCGGCGGCAGAGGCAGCCAGATGCCCAGCCGCGACAACGAGCTGATGTACATCGCCATCATCGTGGCGATCTTGCTGGGCGCTCTGGCCCTCATGATAGTCATCGGAGTCCTGTGCGTCCGGCGGGGCCAGCTGCGCAAGAAGCAGCAGGACCAGTTCTCGCAGCAGTACCAGCAGCAGCAGTTCCTCCACCCCGGCCAGTACAATGGCTCCGAGAACATCCACCTGGACTTCAGCAACGGCAGGCCAGCAGTGCTGTTCGGTGGCGGCTTATCGACCGCAGGCGGGGGCGGCCATCTTGGGCCGTCGGCCTCCTACAAGACGCTCAACAATAACGACGAGGACACGATGGCAGGCGGCGAGGACACTCGCAGCTGCGGCACTGACGCTTACACTTACGCTGCCGCCTCGTTCTCGCCTCTGATTCAGCCGTCCGGTGATGCCAACGCCTACGCCAGCACCACCCTATGCGGGCCTCAGCTGCTCCAGCAGCAGCAGCAGCAGCAGATGTACCTAACTGGCCTGGGTACCTATGCCAGGCCCAGGGGCTCTGTTACCAACGGGATGATGTCGCTTCAGCAGCAGCAACAGCAGCCTCATCATCAGCATCAGCAGCCGCCGCCTCCGCCGCATACTTTGATGATGCGACAGCTGCCGCCTTCGCCGGTGCCGCCTCCCGTGCCGAGATTCCCGTCCGATCTGAATCTGCAAGGTGAGGCCTTCTGGTAATCTTTTATATCTACCTGCCAATCCATCTACCTGCCAATCCATCTACTTGCCAATCCATCTACCTGCCAATCCATCTACCTGCCAATCCATCTACCTGCCAATTCATCTACCTGCCAATCCATCTACCTGCCAATCCATCTACCTGCCAATCCATCTACCTGCCAATCCATCTATCTGCCAATCCATCTACCTGCCAATCCATCTGTATCTACCTGCCTATCCATCTACTTACCAATCCATCTGCCTGCCAATCCATCTACTTGCCAATCCATCTACCTGCCAATCCATCTACCTGCCAATCCATCTACCTGCCAATCCATCTACCTGCCAATCCATCTACCTGCCAATCCATCTATCTGCCAATCCATCTACCTGCCAATCCATCTGTATCTACCTGCCTATCCATCTACTTACCAATCCATCTGCCTGCCAATCCATCTACTTGCCAATCCATCTACCTGCCAATCCATCTACCTGCCAATCCATCTACCTGCCAATCCATCTACCTGCCAATCCATCTACCTGCCAATCCATCTGTATCTACCTGCCTATCCATCTGCATCTACCTGCCTATCCGTCTGCATCTACCTGCCTATCCGTCTGCATCTACCTGCCTATCCATCTGCATCTACCTGCCTATCCATCTGCATCTACCTGCCTATCCATCTGCAGTCTTGAAAGCACCAATAACTGCGATGAACATGAACTGCAAGCAGACTGGGTTACATTTTATTGCAACTTACAAACTTTGCGTGTTCCTCCCTTCCCTGCTGCCTCCCCCACTGCTCTTCCCTGCCTTCAAGCTCCCCAAAGCCGGAAACGTGAGCCTGAATTAAAAACGTGTCATCACTTGGGTGACCCGCATCCGCTGCTCTCTCCATCCTTCTTACCTTTGCCTTCCCCCTGCGCCTTCATGGCATCTTGAATTCTCCCTGCCGGACAGTTACGTAACCTGTCCGTCATCGGCTGGAAGGACAGGCAGGTATTTAAGCATTGGGGGATTCTGGAATCTGATGAAGCCACTTGGCCGGTGCCTGCAGCGGTGCTGGTCTTTTTCATTATTATTGTTATTATCTTTTTTGTGGCAGCTTGGCCACCAGAATGCTCAGCGGTATAAAGTGGAAATCCCCAAGCTTATCCAGTGTCACGTGATCTGAATGGCTTAGTTTTAGAGACCACTTCTGACTAGGGCAGAATTATGCAATACATGCTGCATTGCCAAGCACACTAGCTAAATGTTGTGTCCACTTTACTGACGGGGCATCCGAAGTGTACAACAGACTGCCTGTCTCTGTGAAACTTCCATTAACAACAGCAGGCTCTCTCTCTCTCTCTCTCTCTCTCTCTCTCTCTCATCATCTTACCCAATGCCCGATTTTATATCTATTCAAAATATCTGTAAGATGGCAACCTACGCAAATATCGCATTTCATCTTTGAACATCTGAGCTCCTGGATCACACTTTTTTATGTGTAACCATTAGAAAACTAAAAATCTCCCGCATGTAAATACCCAAGCCTAAACATCCCAAACCTAAACGTCCCACAGCCTAAACACCCGCACCTAAACGTCCCACAATCTAAACACCCGCACCTAAACGTCCCACAATCTAAACACCCGCACCTAAACGTCCCACAATCTAAACACCCGCACCTAAACGTCCCACAATCTAACCACCCGCACCTAAACGTCCCACAGCCTAAACACCCGCACCTAAACGTCCCACAATCTAAAGACCCGCACCTAAACGTCCCACAACCTAAACACCCGCACCTAAACGTCCCACAACCTAAACACCCGCACCTAAACGTCCCACAACCTAACCACCCGCACCTAAACGTCCCACAATCTAAACACCCGCACCTAAACGTCCCACAATCTAAACACCCGCACCTAAACGTCCCACAATCTAACCACCCGCACCTAAACGTCCCACAATCTAAACACCCGCACCTAAACGTCCCACAATCTAAACACCCGCACCTAAACGTCCCACAATCTAAACACCCGCACCTAAACGTCCCACAATCTAAACACCCGCATCTAAACGTCCCACAGCCTAAACACCCG
Organism: Macrostomum lignano; assembly: GCA_002269645.1. Classification (NCBI taxonomy): domain Eukaryota; kingdom Metazoa; phylum Platyhelminthes; family Macrostomidae; genus Macrostomum; species Macrostomum lignano. The sequence goes on along the minus strand of NIVC01005058.1, from coordinate 6,799 downwards.
CACCTAAACGTCCCACAACCTAAACACCCGCACCTAAACGTCCCACAATCTAAACACCCGCACCTAAACGTCCAAAAATCTAAACACCCGCACCTAAACGTCCCACAATCTAACCACCCGCACCTAAACGTCCCACAATCTAAACACCCGCATCTAAACGTCCCACAGCCTAAACACCCGCACCTAAACGTCCCATAACAAAAAAACCACAAAACTACTAGCCTCGAAACTCCAGCAGACTCAAGCCTCATCCATCTGCCTCCCACCTCCGCAGGCTGCTCGGCGGCACCGTGTACGCCTGTCCCGTGACGCAGCCGCAGCGCCAGCCGTCACCCAGCGGCTCCGCTGCCCGGCCGACGGCAGCCCCCGCCAACTCGAAGCCGCCCTGGCCTCGCTGGAAGTGCCCGCCACCTCCGTGGTCCTCAAGGAGCGCCTCGGCGGCGGCAAATTCGGCGAAGTCCGCCTGGCCGAGTGGACGCCGGCGCCCGCTGCCGACTCGCCGGCGCCGCCCGGCCAGCCGCTGCTCGTGGCCGCCAAGACTCTCCGCAATCCGGGTGCCAATCCGCAGGCGGCCGAGGATTTCCGACGCGAGACTCGAACCCTGGCCCGGCTGCGTGATCCCAACATTGTCCGAGTGCTTGGCGTCGTGTCCGGGTCGGACCTGTGCGCCGTGCTAGTTGAGTACATGCAGCACGGGGACCTGCACCAGTTCCTGCGGTCCCTGGGCACCGGCGGCGGCCCGGAGCCGCCCCTGAGCTACGGCTGCCTGATGCACATGGCCGCTCAGGTGGCCAGCGGCATGGCCTACCTGGAGTCCGCGCAGCTGGTCCACCGCGACCTGGCCGCCCGCAACTGCCTGCTAGGCGAGGCGTTCTGCGTCAAAATCTGCGACTTTGGCATGTCGCGGCCCATCTACTCTGCAGACTATTACCGGCTGGACGGCTGTGCTGGGCCCCTCCCCGTGCGCTGGATGGCCTGGGAGGCCCTGCTGCACGGCCGCTTCACCATCGCCAGCGATGTCTGGAGCTTTGCCGTCACCGTCTGGGAGCTGCTCACCCTGTGCAGGGAGCAGCCGTTTGCCGGCCTCACCGATGAGCAGGTTTGTTGCTATGGGAAGCTGGATGCGCGCTCGAGCTTGCCGAACTCGATATTCACCACATCACCAATTCATTTGCCTCCTCATCACTCCCATCTCCCTTCTCTACCCCCCTCTCTCTCCATCTCTCCCCTCTCTCAATCTCCATCTCAATCTCCCCCTCTCCCCCTCTGTATCTCATCGGTTGTCCTCTTTAATCGTTTTTTATTTCTTTCGGTCCTTAACTACTTTTTCCGTCCAAAATCCAGCGCTTGAAAGCACTACTCTCTCTTGCTACCGTTAGTAGGAATGCCAGCAAATTTGAAGTATTTCTTTAATTGCATCAAAAACCCGCCACGAACTCAAGGTGGTTGACAACTGCCATCACATTCTGCTCTGCGACGGGGCCGCTCAGCCGCTGCCCTGCCCGCCGCTGTGCCCGCGCGAGCTGTACGACCTGCTGTGCCAGTGCTGGCAGCGGGACGAGGGCTGCCGGCCGCGGTTCCGCGACATCCGCGCCTTCCTGCAGAGCCGCGACTGCGGCTACACCGCCAAGGATGCCAGCCTGCTGAGACGGCGTCGCTCTTGACTTTTGCTAGGGGCCGTTCGTTTCTAAGGACGCTAGTGGCTAGATGCTATATCCCTTGCCAACCGTTGCTAGGGGCACGGCTGTTACTAGGGAAACTACGAGTGTTAAGAGTCTATAGATATTGCTTCCGAATTCCACTGCATTCTTAAACGGCTTCAGTATAAAAGTGTTTTTTTTCGGGGCAACTGCAATAAAAAAGCATTTATTGCTTTTTGCAGTCTGAATGTATTTTCTGTAGCAAAGCAGCTCTGCATTGACGTCGTGAGAAGTGCGGGGCTTTTAGCATCTTTCTTAATTTTTTTATCGTCTAGCCTCTATTCCGCATCTGCATTCCCTGCTATCGCTACTCAATTACTAGCAGTAGTAGGAGTTGCGTTTTTATTAACTTTTTGGCTAGGGACGGAAATCTGCGACTTAAATTTGTTTACTGTGGATGACTTTTGCTGGCAATAATAATATATTTTATGCAAATAATAATATGCTGTTTTGCAGTTTTTATCAATCTTGTCTTTTTTCAATTGATACTATCGCAATTTTACTTGTCAGTAAATTGTATGTACTAATCCGCATATACATATATATATTCAAAATAATATTCTATTTTTGCCTGCAAATTTTGCGTTCCGCTCTGTACATATTATTTAGCGCAATCTGTCAATGTTAAATTTAGTCCTTTTTCGGTTTGTACGAATTTCAAAAAGCAGTGTTAATAAGCGCTTTTGAGGCTTTCTAACTGACTTAGCTGGACTGCATGTCTTGCGTGGGTGTGCGGAGTGAGGAGGGTGAGCGGAGTGAGGTGGGTGTGCAGAGTAAGGTGGGTGGGCGGAGTGAGGTGGATGTGCGGATTGAGGTGGGTGTGCGGAGTGAGGTGGATGTGGGGAGTGAGGTTGGTGTGCGGAGTGAGGTGGGTGTGCGGAGTGAGGTATGTGCGCGGAGTGAGGTGGGTGTAGAGATCGGCCCAGTTGGCGAGTCCCATGCACAGTTAGAGTCCGGCTAAAAAGATATTTACTCGCATTTACGCAACGCGGTTATTCTATGAAACTCCTTTGTTTGGCTACGACCGATTCGACGGTCCCAGATTGCCCTCCATGCGGCCCCGTGTAAAATCTGTGCGATCAGTTTGCTTGGCAATATATTATACTGTATCGCTATGCTATAAAACAGTTCAACATAAAAGTGCTCCAAATGCAGTATTTGTATCTTTCGCCGATTAGGTCTGACCATCCGTTTAATGTTGTAACTATTTTGGACAGCAATCGTTCATGCTAAAATGATTCTGTTGTCCATCACTGTTTGCGCCATTTACCTTTCCCGTGTTTATTGATTTGCAATCTGCTGAACATTGCTACTGATAGCCCATGAAATCGCTCTCTGTGTAAATGCATATATGACCATACTGACCAGTACAGAATTCATTCTTATATATATTAATAATACTATATAAAGTACAACTGACGACAGTGACTGAATCTGGCAATTGCCTTCTGTTACGAATTCTCTTGAAATTCTTGGCTATTATGTTTTTTATGACCGTCATTTGAAAATGACGTCAAATCGATTTAGTTTCAAGTCGGGGTCAGGTAAGGTCAAATCGATTTAGTTTCTATTCGGGGTCAGGTAAGGTCAAATCGATTAATTTTTAAGTCGGGGTCAGGTAAGGTCAAATCGATTAGTTTCAAGTCGGGTCAGTAAAGGTCAAAATAGATTTAGTTTCTATTTTAGTATATTGGATTCGGGGTCAAGTAAGGTCAATTACATTTAGTTTCTATTCGGGGTCAGGTAAGGTCACATCGATTTAGTTTCTATTCGGGTCAGGTAAGGTCACATCGATTTAGTTTCTATTCGGGGTCAAGTAAGGTCAAATCGATTTAGTTTCAAGTCTGGGTCAATTAAGGTCAAATCAAATTAGTTTTTATTCGGGGTCAGTTAAGGTCAAATCGATTTAGTTTCTTTTCGGGGTCAGGTAAGGTCAAATCGATGTAGTTTCTATTCGGGGTCAGGTAAGGTCAAATCGATGTAGTTTCTATTCGGGGTCAGTTAAGGTCAAATCGTTTTAGTTTCTTTTCGGGGTCAGGTAAGGTCAAATCGTTTTAGTTTCTATTCAGGGTCAGGTAAGGTCACATCGATTTAGTTTCAAGTCTGGGTCAAGTAAGGTCAAATCGATTTAGTTTCAATTCTGGGTCAAGTAAGGTCAAATCAAATTAGTTTTTATTCGGGGTCAGTTAAGGTCAAATCGTTTTAGTTTCTTTTCGGGGTCAGGTAAGGTCAAATCGATGTAGTTTCTATTCGGGGTCAGGTAAGGTCAAATCGATTTAGTTTCTAGTCGGGGTCAGGTAAGGTCAAATCGATTAATTTTTAAGTCGGGGTCAGGTAAGGTCACATCGATTTAGTTTCAAGTCGGGTCAGTAAAGGTCAAAATAGATTTAGTTTCTATTCGGGGTCAGGTAAGGTCAAATCGATTTAGTTTCAAGTCTGGGTCAAGTAAGGTCAAATTGATTCGGTTTCAAGACTGGCTGATTCGTGTCACAAAATCGTTCCCAATGAGGCTCGCACCGCTTCATCGCAATCCCGAGTCAAGCAAATGTGCCAAACATGCCAAATGTTGAAGCAGAAAATTCCGTTTAAAACCATGATAGACCCTCGCTCAAGTAAACCATTATGGAGACAGGCTGTAAAGGCACGGTTTATTATAGGGGCAGTGAAACAATAAATTAGATCGGGTGAGATTTCAGTCACTTGCAGAAAATTTAGCGGCAAAGGTGAGCGACAAATAATGTTACCTGCAGGTACGTAACATGCATGCAGGTAACATGCATGCAGGTAACATGCAAATAAACAACAAATGGAGTCAATTAGGGAGAATTTGAGGAGAGGCGCGTGCAGTGCGGTGCTAAGTAAGATCACGTGATCCCAGTAATGGTATTTCTTCTTAGCACGTATTGAGCTAAGGGGAAAGCGTTTGTAAAATTTGCATTGATAATAATAAGTTCACTAAGGCTAACGTGCAGCAGATCTTAATAAAATCTATAGCATACTACTTAGTAAGTAGTTTTGAATACCAGGAGTGACAGATGAGGGCAGGGGAATCACAGGAGTGACAGATGAGGGCAGGGGAATCACAGGAGTGACAGATGAGGCCAGGGGAATCACGGGTGTGACAGATGAGGGCAGGGTAATCACGGGTGTGACAGATGAGGCCAGGGGAATCACAGGTGTGACAGATGAGGGTAGGGGAATCACAGGAGTGACAGATGAGGGCAGGGGAATCACAGGAGTGACAAATGAGGGCAGGGGAATCACAGGAGTGACAGATGAGGGCAGGGGAATCACAGGAGTGACAAATGAGGGCAGGGAATCACAGGAGTGACAGATGAGGGTAGGGGAATCACAGGTGTGACAGATGAGGGCAGGGGAATCACAGGAGTGACAAATGAGGGCAGGGGAATCACAGGAGTGACAGATGAGGGTAGGGGAATCACAGGAGTGACAGATGAGGGCAGGGGAATCACAGGAGTGACAGATGAGGGCAGGGGAATCACAGGTGTGACAGATGAGGGCAGGGGAATCACAGGAGTGACAGAGAAAGACGGCAGGCCAGAACTGGGTACAGCAGCTGCGCTCTCACGGGAGCAGGAAACGAGGCCACAGTCGGCAGCAAGCCTGCATAGTCTATGGCCCAAAGCCTGAGAGTGGGGCTGGCCGAAGAATTAATTGGCCACCCTGCCAGCATTGAACTCGTAGTGGTGGCTGAGATACTGCAGCATCAGCTCAACCAGGTCGGGGGTGTCCACCAGGTGCTTCCAGCCCCAGTCCGCCCTCGCCCTGCTGTCGTCCAGCACCTGCGGCCAGGTGTCGGCGATCTGCTGTCGAAAATCCGGCTCGTAGGTGATTTGAAAGTTCGACATGTGCCGGCGGATCTCTTTGGCCAGCTCAGCCGGAGTGAAGCTAATCGCCTGCAGGTTGTACACCCGCTGCTTCAGCAGCCGCGGGTCGCACTCCATCACCTCAACCATGGCACGCAGACAGTCGTCAATGTAGATCATTGGCAGGCGCGTGTCCTCACGCAGGTAGCACTTGTAGGCCCGGTTCCTGATGGCCTCGTGGAAGATGTGCACCGCGTAGTCCGTGGTGCCGCCGCCTGGCGCCGTGTCCGCCGAGATCACCCCGGGCAGGCGGAGGCAGCGGAAGTCCAGGCCGAACTTCCGGTGATAATACTCGCCCATGAGCTCCGCGTGTACCTGGTTGGGGAGTGCAGGATCTGGCGTGCTCATGGGATCTGGCTTCTAATCTAAGGAGATGGGATCTGGCGTGCTCATGGGATCTGGCTTCTAATCTAAGGAGATGGGATCTGGTGTGCTCATGGGATCTGGCTTCTAATCTAAGGAGATGGGATCTGGTGTGCTCATGGGATCTGGCTTCTAATCTAAGGAGATGAGATCAGGATTCTAAGTGTGTACGCAACTCGCAGCAGCCACCTGAACCCACCTTCGACACTCCGTAGATGGTGCTCGGCTTCTGCACAGTCAGGTCCGGCGTCGGATTTCTTGGCGACGTCGGGCCGAAAGCGCCGATGGTGCTGGGCACGAAGAGCCGCAGGTCGTACTGTTTAGCCAGCTCCATCACATTGTGCAGGCCCTCGATGTTCACCCGCAGAGCCAGCGCCGTGTTCTGCTCACCAACGGCGCTCAGCAGAGCGGAGAAGTGGAACATCCAGGTGATTCTCTCATTCACAATCATTTCCTGCAGCAGCTTGAAGTCCAGGATGTCGGCGAACCGGTAGGGCCGTCCTTTACCACGCCGGCAGTCGGCTTGAGAATGTCGGTGAGGATGACGCTGGAGCGGCCGTATCTCGCCCGTAGTCGGCGGCGCGAGGCCCCGGCCAAGCTGTCCGAGGCCTCCAGTGATGAGGATCTTGGGCGGCTCCTGGTCAACAACGGCGGTGGACGAGCAGCTCCGGTGGTGCGCCGACTGGCGGAAGCGGCTGAGGCAGCGGCGTCCAATTGAACGTGAAAGTGAAAGCATCTCTGCGGACTCGGCTCTGGATGTGGGTGGCCTCCTGCGGCAGCTAGACACGCCTGGGCGGCAGATTTCTACCATAGACTATGCGATCGGGTATATGCGCGCTCCCGCGTGTG
>NIVC01005057.1:17500-27546 GCA_002269645.1 Macrostomum lignano | reverse complement strand
GTCATCTGAGTATGACCAATTAGTCATCTGAGTGTGACCAATTAGTCATCTGAGTATGACCAATTAGTCATCTGAGTGTGACCAATAAGTCATCTGAGTGTGACCAATTAGTCATCTGAGTGTGACCAATTAGTCATCTGAGTGTGACCAATTAGTCATCTGTTCTGTGTGTGACCAATTAGTCATCTGTTCTATGTGTGACCAATTGTCATCTGTTATGTGTGTGACCAATTGGCCATCTGTTCTGTGTGTGACCAATTGGCCATCTGTTCTGTGTGTGACCAATTGGCCATCTGTTCTGTGTGTGACAATTGGCCATCTGTTCTGTGTGTGACCAATTGGTCATCTGTTCTGTGTGTGACCAATTGGCCATCTGTTCTGTGTGTGACCAATTGGCCATCTGTTATATGTGTGACCAATTGGTCATCTGTTCTGTGTGTGACCAATTGGCCATCTGTTCTGTGTGTGACCAATTGGTCATCTGTTATATGTGTGACCAATTGGTCATCTGTTATATGTGTGACCAATTGGTCATTTAAGAGTGATCAATTAGTTATCCCAGTTTGTTCTATTATTCATTTCGGTTGGAACAATTAGTCACCTGGAGCTGAAAAGCTATTGATAGACAATTACTCATCTTGACGGCAATGAGCAATTAGTCATATTGATGGCTATGAGCAATTTGTTTTGTGTTTAATATTATTGACCATTCTAATGCCAGTTTAACGCCCTTAAGGTCCTATAGCCGCGTTTACTGCATCGGATCAGTTATAGTCATCCTGTATGAAGACTTAGTCATCTGCTTAAATTGTTAGCCATAGTACTATAAGTAATGCTTGAGCGTATGCATACTGCTATTAAGTTTGTTATTCTCTTTGGCAGCAAAATGATATCTTATTAATAATTAACTTTGTAATAGCCTTGCGTTTACCTATTTATGTTTATGCATATACTTAACCTGCAATCAATCAGTTTGTTGTGCGAACCTAATTGGTTGATTCTAGGAAATACTAATAACTATGACGTCATCATCATCATGCTCTGTAACCTTCCTACTTCTGTGTAATTTTCTCCATTATCATTAGCTGCCGCCTGTATTCGATCAGTAATGCGAATTATCATTGTTATTAATTAATCAAACATTCAAACTGCACTACTTGAAATCGTACAAGTAGAGCTGTTTGCGTTTTCATACAATATTTCGTGTTCCACTTATAATCCTAACCAAATTTGCGAATAAATTATTTGTACTGCACAGGGAGCCTTAAGGTGACTTGGTTGTGCAATTCTAATATGCTGGAATTCAAACTGTATTTTCTACACCTTTGTTATTTTTAGAGTAATGTTATCTGAAGAGTTTATTGAGTGGTGATCAGTCACTCAGTAACTCCCACTTCTAGACACTGGGGAACAAGTGCCTAGGTATGTACAAAATCGAATAACTCTAACTGGAGCGGCTCCTCTTGTAGTTTGTGGACGTCTGGGTCTTTTAGTGTGCAGCGCTGTCTGACTTGGCTGAGCGGTGGCGGCGGCCGGTTCCGGTGAACAGCTGTCGTTTCTTGGGGTCCTTAACTTCACGTATCTGTGGGTCGACCAAAACGAGAGCGAATCAGAATTCTTGACGGTCCTCGAGCTCGGAATTCACAATAGAACGTGCGCCCTTATGAACAATTGAATTCTTTAAATCTCTGTAGTAGGTCCTCCTGAAGGGCGTCTTCTTCGTTACGTCCGAAACGTAGCGGATAACTCAAATCAACTCAATAAATCCTCTAGGAATGTTTCCTAGGAAACAAGGAGGCCTTTCTCAAATGTGTCAACGATAAGTGGCTCTCCTAAACTCAATCAACTGATTAGTGCTATAGTAAAGAACTAAATCGGGTAACGCTTACCAATCTATCCGGATTTCTTCTCTCAGAGATGAGTCTTCTTTGTTAACGTATTCCAAAGTCTTCCTTGAGACCGCTCCGAGTATGAATTTTTGACTCGGATTTTCGCTTATATTTATAGTAAAATTTTGGTGAAAAACAGGTTTAAAAACCAATTATTTACTTAGGTCGCGTTGTATCATTACCATATATGGAATTAAGCAAATAAAACTCCCGAGAACCGGTTTCTTGATCAAATAAACGTTGGACTTACGTAGGGCTCTGAGTCACTTCTGTTTGCACATGACTCATTCTAAAAATAGATATGACTCATCATTACTCATTCTAAAGTTAGATTGCGAGTTTAAAATTATTTAATTATATAGTTACTTTAAGTAATGCATTACGGTATGACTAACGACTCTCATTAGATTCGGAACGGATTCATTATTATTATTTTCACAGATCGATTCTCACCCCTTCACAGATCGATTCTCACCCCTTCACCGCTCGATTCTCACCCCTTCACAGATCGATTCTCACCCCTTCACAGATCGATTCTCACCCCTTCACCGCTCGATTCTCACCCCTTCACAGATCGATTCTCATCCCTTCACAGATCGATTCTCATCCCTTCACCGCTCGATTCTCACACCTTCACAGATCGATTCTCACCCCTTCACAGATCGATTCTCACCCCTTCACAGATCGATTCTCACCCCTTCACAGATCGATTCTCACCCCTTCACAGATCAATTCTCACCCCTTCACAGATCAATTCTCACCCCTTCACAGATCGATTCTCACCCCTTCACAGATCGATTCTCATCCCTTCACAGATCGATTCTCACCCCTTCACCACTCGATTCCCACCCCTTCACAGATCGATTCTCAACCATTCGTCACTTCTGTACCTGTCGACCCCAGCTATGTTGTGGCTGCCAACTGCCTGGCCTCACTCTGTAGGGTGTCGAAAAATTACTTGCAGAAAATTTTAATCTATTTGATTCAGGTGTGCCACTAGGAGAGCTTTAATGTTGTCAAGTAGTATAGTCTAGCTAATAAACTGGACTAAACTGGAAGTCTAATTAAAACAAAATAATTGATTAGCAATAGCTTGCATTTGTCCAGAGGGCCTCTGAATTATTAAGACTTGATCGTCACACATATCACGAAAGGCGCAACGTCAACTCATTAATAATGGGAATTTAATACTCATTATAGAATCCTTCCTATCCCAGCAGCTGACAGTCCATCCGCCCACGTGGAGGCTGAGAGGATCAGAACTAACGCTAAAAATTTGTTGTTTAGACCTGAAAAGGTAAAGAAAATCCCTCACTGATCATGCTCCACAAAGGGGCTATCTTTAGATGGGATTAATGATGAAAATAAAGACTTCATGATATCTTACCACTCTCAAACGAAAGAGGTGATGTTGTTGATAAATTAACAAAACAACTGTATTAGAGCTATGCTTCCAGGGTGCGCTTGATATATTTTAGAGACGGGCTGCCAGAGGTAAATATTAAAATAAATTAAAACCAAAATTACAAGCATAAAACGTATAGTAATTATGAATCCCAGATACTTTTCCTATTACTATTTTCCTATTACTTCGCAAGTTATCTGGCAGTTGGACAGTGTCCAGACTCCTATAAGGTAAAAAGACTAAGTTTCCTTGTAAAACTAAACTAATATATCGAGATACTGATCAAACAAAGCGAAATTCTACCGCTGTAACCTAAACTGTACCAGCCAAACCTACAGTTGCAACCTAAACTGTACCATCAAAAACCTAGAGTTGCAACCTAAACTGTACCATCAAAAACCTAGAGTTGCAACCTAAACTGTACCATAAAAACCTAGAGTTGCAACCTAAACTGTACCATCAAAAACCTAGAGTTGCAACCTAAACTGCACCATAAAAACCTACAGTTGCAACCTAAACTGCACCATAAAAACCTACAGTTGCAACCTAAACTGTACCATAAAAACCTACAGTTGCAACCTAAACTGTACCATCAAAAACCTACAGTTGCAACCTAAACTGTACCATCAAAACCTACAGTTGCAACCTAAACTGTACCATCAAAACCTACAGTTGCAACCTAAACTGTACCATAAAAACCTACAGTTGCAACCTAAACTGTACCATCAAAAACCTACAGTTGCAACCTAAACTGTACCATAAAAACCTACAGTTGCAACCTAAACTGTACCATAAAAACCTACAGTTGCAACCTAAACTGTACCATAAAAACCTACAGTTGCAACCTAAACTGTACCATCAAAAACCTACAGTTGCAACCTAAACTGCACCATAAAAACCTACAGTTGCAACCTAAACTGTACCATCAAAAACCTACAGTTGCAACCTAAACTGCACCATAAAAACCTACAGTTGCAACCTAAACTGTACCATCAAAAACCTACAGTTGCAACCTAAACTGTACCATCAAAAACCTACAGTTGCAACCTAAACTGTACCATCAAAAACCTACAGTTGCAACCTAAACTGTACCATCAAAAACCTACAGTTGCAACCTAAACTGTACCATAAAAACCTATAGTTGCAACCTAAACTGTACCATCAAAAACCTACAGTTGCAACCTAAACTGTACCATCAAAAACCTACAGTTGCAACCTAAACTGTACCATCAAAAACCTACAGTTGCAACCTAAACTGTACCATCAAAACCTACAGTTGCAACCTAAACTGTACCATCAAAACCTACAGTTGCAACCTAAACTGCGTATTTTGCTATAGAAGTCAAACGCAGGTCTAAATGCTGTAGTATCTAGAGGGCAAAATTCAATCACAGTAAAGGTCTGTCTGTCTGTCTTAGTCTGTTTTTACTTTGGTTTAAATGGGAATTGCTCAAAGCAGAATTTACATCTTAGAAGTCATAACTAAAGGGCACAAAAAGCATTTGCTTAGATGTCTTGCCTTGAAAATTTTAGCCGGGTCCCGGCTGGACTTTTTGGATATTTCACAGGATTAGATCACAAAGAGAAGACGTAAGCAATAACTGGTTAATTTGAGTGTCGTGCGAGATTTAAAAGATAAGGGATTGAGTTTGAGGACGCTGTGCGCGTTAAACCAGGGACCTCAGGGATATATTACCATAGATAGAAGGGACACAAAACTCGCTTTACTGGTTTAATGATGAGGCTGCCTCATAATTAAGACTTTACGAGTCATAGACTTCACGAGGTAACCTCGTGGAACAATGGCCATAGACATTTAAGCAAGAAAAAACGACTATTTCTCGCGCATTAACAGTAGAACTACCAAGGGGGGGGGGAAAATTTCCCCCCCCCCTGACAAATTTTTTTGCTGCGCCGGAACGGAGCAACGCAGACACACAAAATTCAAGAACACGGGCTAACTTTTTGTTGCGCACCTTCTCAAACAAGAATCAAGTCGCCAGCCCTCCGGACCGTCGAGATATTCGACGATTCTGCCAGAAGCTCTTTTTTTTCTTATAAGCGCTAGTGTATTCAGTACACCCCTGTGCGCCAATCAGCACTGCGCCTCAGTGCAGCCTTGCCAAGTCTCCAAATTTCATCAGCACGTCGACCACATGTGTCTGCATCAGCTCTGACTTCGTTGGTCACTAGCCTTCACCCAGGCGGAGCTTCTGGACCTTCAACAGGTGGCACCAAGTGACTATGGACACTCTGATACGAATTTCTCGAGTTTCGCTGATCAAGCCTCGACAGTGGGCATACCTCAACTGCTAGGTATCCTCAGCTAGTCTCTCGAGCCTTCCATCATCACCCCGACGCCGTCGGCACCTTCAACGGATTACACCAGGTGACTATGAACACCCTGATGCAAATTTCTCTAGTTTCGCTGATCAAGCCTTGCCAATGGGCAAGCCTCAACCGCGAAACATCTTCAGCTAGTCTCTCAAGCATTCAGTCATCACCCCGACGCCGTCGGCACCTTCAACAGATGACACCAGGCGACTATGAACACCTTGATGCGAATTTCTCTAGTTTCGCTGATCAAGCCTCGACAGTGAGCAAGCCTCAACTTCTGGACACCCTCAGCTAATCTCTCAAGCATTCAGTCATCACTCGGACGCCGTCGGCACCTTCAACAGATGACACCAGGCGACTATGAACACCTTGATGCGAACTTCTCGAGTTTCACCGATCAAGCCTCGACAGTAGGCAAGCCTCAACTGCCGGACACCCTCAGCTAGTCTCTCAAGCATTCCGTCATCATCCCGACGCCGTCGGCGTTAAGAGCATGATGAAAAATCACGCTCACGTGTCATTACTCCCCTGGTGCCACCTGTTGAAGGTGCCGACGGCGTCGGGGTGATGACGGAATGCTTGACTGACTAGCTGAGGATGTCCAGCAGTTGAGGTTTGCCCAATATTGAAGCTTGATCAGAAAAACCTGACATATTTGCAATAGGATGTTCATAGTCACCTGTTGTAATCTGTTGAAGGAGCCGACGGCGTCGGGATGATGACGGAATGCTTGAGAGACTAGCTGAGGGTGTCCGGCAGTTGAGGCTTGCCTACTGTCGAGGCTTGATCGGTGAAACTCGAGAAGTTCGCATCAAGGTGTTCATAGTCGCCTGGTGTCATCTGTTGAAGGTGCCGACGGCGTCCGAGTGATGACTGAATGCTTGAGAGATTAGCTGAGGGTGTCCAGAAGTTGAGGCTTGCTCACTGTCGAGGCTTGATCAGCGAAACTAGAGAAATTCGCATCAAGGTGTTCATAGTCGCCTGGTGTCATCTGTTGAAGGTGCCGACGGCGTCGGGGTGATGACTGAATGCTTGAGAGACTAGCTGAAGATGTTTCGCGGTTGAGGCTTGCCCATTGGCAAGGCTTGATCAGCGAAACTAGAGAAATTTGCATCAGGGTGTTCATAGTCACCTGGTGTAATCCGTTGAAGGTGCCGACGGCGTCGGGGTGATGATGGAAGGCTCGAGAGACTAGCTGAGGATACCTAGCAGTTGAGGTATGCCCACTGTCGAGGCTTGATCAGCGAAACTCGAGAAATTCGTATCAGAGTGTCCATAGTCACTTGGTGCCACCTGTTGAAGGTCCAGAAGCTCCGCCTGGGTGAAGGCTAGTGACCAACGAAGTCAGAGCTGATGCAGACACATGTGGTCGACGTGCTGATGAAATTTGGAGACTTGGCAAGGCTGCACTGAGGCGCAGTGCTGATTGGCGCACAGGGGTGTACTGAATACACTAGCGCTTATGGGAAAAATCCGACCTTCTGGCAGAATCGTCGAATATCTCGACGGTCCGGAGGGCTGGCGACTTGATTCTTGTTTGAGAAGGTGCGCAACAAAAAGTTAGCCCGTGTTCTTGAATTTTGTGTGTCTGCGTTGCTCCGTTCCGGCGCAGCAAAAAAATTTGTCAGGGGGGGGGAAATTTTCCCCCCCCTTGGTAGTTCGACGGGCGGAAAAATGGCTTGGTATTCCTACTGTTAAATGACTATACGCGATTTCGAGCCGCTTAAGCACGCTCTTACTTTTTCAAAAGGCAACGTCAAGAGAGTAGATAACTCGCCTAATTCTCATGACCAAATTAATTAGAAAAAGAAAGTTTGATGTCTCCTTTACTTCTCCTCCACTCTGCTTTGATGTCTAACAATGTTTCTTTTTAATTTCAAATTCCGACAAAGCAACTGTGTATGCTGGAGGATGCACTACGTTAGTGTTTTGCTTGATAATTTACCTTTCGTCTAGTTTTTTGATAATCTGCTTTTTCTGTTTTCTTATGCTGTTTCGCCGTAACAGAAACAAGAAACTGGCCATGGCCAATCATGTGACAAGGCCGTAGAGACTTAGACAGAGGGATAAAAGACAAGAGCATCCCATTCCAAGCATCCCATCTACACGATAAGAAAGCCTGTTGAATCGTCAAATCTCCCAGAAAGTCACGCTATGTTCGTTCAGAACTGATAGAGCAAATTGTCTTACGAAAGATGCCGGACGTCAACATCAGCTCAAGCCCCAAGGCCAGCAACGCCACGGGTCCCGGGTACAGCAGGCTGTACATCGCAGTGCGGGCCGTCACCATTCCCGCAGCAGCCACCGGCCTGATGCTCAGCTGCCTGTCGCTGACGCTGCTGGTCCGCAAGTACCTGCGCAACCGGGAGGTGTTCGACGTCGGCCTCATCCTGATGCAGCTGGCCCACGTCAACTACTGCCTGGCCGCCTGTGGCTACATGCCGTTCGACCTGGCGCTGCTCATGTCGGAGCACACTCGAGAGGCGTCACTGGCGAACACCTTGTTCGATGTGAGCTGAAGTACATGCACTTTATTAATAGCTTTGAAGTGGATCTGGAATGCTTTTTTGATATCGATCGCTGCTTGCATGGATGCGTGCATGCCATAATTATCTAAATTGCAATAATTTGACTTCACCTGCTCACTGTTGGTCTGTTTGAGCGTGAATATTGAAGAATATTTTATGACTCATCCGAATCACAGTCGCTATGCAGCCAGGGCGCTCCTCATTGCAGCTCCTTAGTTGATTATCAATTTCTAAGACATTCTACTGGGAGGTAAGACTCAATGTCATTAGTCTAATATGAATTCAGTCGATGGAATCAACTTTTTCTTTACCAAATGCGTTTACTACAGAGAAGTTGGCTAAAATAAGTAGGCATTACAATTTCATCACGTCAGCTACTTGTCTATAGAAAACAGTTTTAAAAGGCTAGATTAAGAAACTTCAAAAAACAGTGAAAAGGGAATAGGATAACACGTCGCTTGAGTGTTACGACAAACTGATTTACCTATTCATATGGTACTCATAATTGGATTAGAACAGAAGTTCCCATTCCCGTTTTGCGCTTTCGTTTGAGTTGTACTTGATGCCGTTGGGTTTCTGCAATTTGAACTGCAGATATCATTCCGATGTAGAGAAAAACTCGGCCCCTTGCCTTTGTGCGCTGGTTTCCTTTCGTCGGACAGCCTCCTCGCACTCACGACTGAAAGGTCGGGTCAGGGGTTCGATTCTCGACCCACTCCGAACAGTCTGTGTCCCTGAGCAAGACACTCAACTCTGCATTGCTTCAGTTCACCCAGCTGTAAAATGGGTGCCAGAATTAGCTGGGGTAATTGAGGGTGTGTGTGGCGACCCCCCAGTCCTTGGACTGAACAGCCGTACGCAGCCTTCAGATGCGCCGCGCAATAGCTGCGGCTGAGCTGTCGGTTGCACATCTGTCTCATAAAGTAGTTGTAATCAATAATAATAATTATTATTATTATTAATAGAGATATTTTTATTAGTCCCAGGACGTAGCACAGCAGGGACCTGTACGAGGACCACTAGGAACACTTCTCTAGTAGTCCATGGACCTGTAGTGTGTATATAGCATCCATGGCTTGCTCTCGTGTAAGCTATGCAGATTGTGTTAGTGTTAGCAAATAGAGTCAATGGTAAAATTGCTCAACAAACTACTCGTAAACAGTAAAAATTCGTACAAACGAAGAATATTTACCAACGCGTCATTCGGTTTGAAAACGCACAATACTACTAACATTACATATAATACAAAGTTACAATACAATGTCAACCATGGTTAGCCTTGCTTCAAAGAACTTAACAAATATTTTTTACATTTTTTGCTTGTGCCGACAGCATCACGTTCTGTAAAAAAGAAGTAATCGAGATTTAATAAATTTTAGATAGCCCTGATTTGCGGAGAGTAGGCTTACAGTGGATGGGATGCACCCTCAGGGACCTCCAACGCCTCTATCGGAAATGAAAGCTTTATTTTATTAGAGTTCGATCCCTAAGGCTGTTAAATCGCCGGTTAATTGGAACATTAAAATTCAGCTGCATGCTTTCGAATGGAAACTCAGTTGCATGTCACGCGCCGCGAAAGAGAATTACAAATTTTATGATGGAAAGAAAATGGAAAAAAATTCTGTCAATGGTCTGAAAGACTCCAGACTATAATTTCAAATCGTCTCAGAAGAAACTCGCGTACAAATCTGTTTGCCCTCAGGTGAGCTACTGCTGGGTGTCGTTCAGCGTGGCCGTGAAGAACATGTGGACGGCCTGCATCAGCGTGTTCCGCTGTCTGGCCACCTTCAAGCCCATCGGCTTCCGCCGCTGGCTGACGCGCCGCTTCCAGCTCTGCAGCTTCGGCGTCCTGCTGCTGGTCGCGGCCGCCGCCGGGCCCGGCACCTT
>NIVC01005057.1:0-12500 GCA_002269645.1 Macrostomum lignano | reverse complement strand
GCATATTGATGCGGTGCTGCATTTCATGCACGCATATTGATGCGGTGCTGCATTTCGTGCACGCATATTGATGCGGTGCTGCATTTCGTGCACGCATATTGATGCGGTGCTGCAAAGTGCAGAAGCCGCAAAGCAAAGCCCAGCTCACTCACCCACAGCTGAGGCAGGCTGGAGTCGCTGGCGTGCCGGCACTTCCTGCAGGCATCCATCGCTCCCCGATCGCACGCCAGCAGCGAGCAGGAGCCCGAGGCCGCGTCGAAGCGGACGGCTTCCGCGTTCTCAGCAGAAGTCACGCAGTGAATGTCGTTGACCGCCAGCTTCACCGCCAGCACCCGGTACTCGGTGAGGTCACCTCGCTGGAGACTCCAGCAGGGCTTCTCAGCCGTGGCAGCCGCTGCCATGACAGCGCAGAAGATGAGCAGAGAAAGCATTGTGCCGTTGGTAGCAGTTGGCTTGGATTCTGCAGTTTCTGCTCCGTGTGTTGACATCCCGGGAGGCTTCGCGCCCGCTTTGATAACTTGAGTTTTTTATGTAGAACTGCTTGGCAACCACGAGCGCACATTCAGATGAGGGAAGAAAATTGGGGCGTCAATTCCCCAGTTCAAGTGCAAAAACATTGAGTGAGAAGCGGTCTTGGAGACTGGAACTCTTCGTCTATTGCGAACCCCCCCCCCATAGTCATACCCACACGCAGTCTAGGTGGACACAGCATAATAACGATGGCTATTTTAAAACTAAAACTGAAAGCCAGGCGTTCAGAGCCGCCCGTAGCAACTGTTCAGCATTCTGCTGGACTCCCTGCTGAACTCCTCGCTTTACGAAGTCCCGGACATGCTCGATGGGGTTCAAGGCAGGCTTCGCTCATTTCTGAAGTTGCTGGGTATTTATAACTACCTGTTAACTCGTTTTGCTCGCCTGGTTCTGTTGTGCACTTGTTGGTTTGTTTTGAAATACCGCAGTTCATCTAGCTTGTAAACTGTATCTGATTCTGGCTATGCTTCAGAGACCTTAAACTCCACGATTTAACTCCACTCCACTCCACTGTGGTTTAGTGAGATAGACTGAGATAGATAGTGAGATAGATTTGTCATTTTGCTCTTTATTTCCCAGCTCGTATCTTCTGCTTAGTTAAAATGGGATAAGTTATAATTTTTAATGGGATTTTGGATAAGTGCGACTCATTATAATGATTATAAAAATTGCTTGAATCTTTGCCTTTATTTGCTATTGATCAGTTGTGAATTTTAAGTCGGAATGTCAGTAATATATTATTTATCTAATTATTATCGTTGTTGAGAATTATAACTATGAGTAGTGCTGATAATAATTATTGTAGTGTATATAATTTCCGAATCTCCGTTATAAGAATAGGCTTAGAAGTCTATGGGACTACTTGATGAGACTATAGTCTATGGGATTACTCTATGGGAGAATAAGTCTACGAGAATATAATCTATGGGACTAGTTTAAGGGATCATAGTCTACGGGACTATAATCTCTATGACTATAGTCTATGGGAATTTTCTATGGCACTAGTGTATTGGACTAGCCTATGGGACTATAATCTATGGGATTATAGTCAGTGACTATAGTCTAAGGGAGTATAGTCTATGGGAGTATAGTCTATGGGAGTATAGTCTATGGGAGTATAGTCCATGGGAGTATAGTCTATGGGAGTATAGTCTAAGGGAGTATAGTCTATGGGAGTATAGTCTATGGGAGTATAGTCTATGGGAGTATAGTCTATGGTAGTTCAGTCTATGGGAGTATAGTCTATGACTTTATGGGAATATAGTCTATGGTAGTTCAGTCTATGGGAGTATAGTCTATGACTTTATGGGAATATAGTCTATGGTAGTTCAGTCTATGGGAGCGTATAGTCTATGGTAGTGTGGTGAGTACACCTCCCCCAGTCCATTTAAAGGACGCAATGTCCTCTCTGCTTGTTTATTTCTCCTCTACGCGCGTGCCGAACTGGTGAAAACCGGCCCACCCTTAGTCTCTAATTCTGCCCTTTTTGTCATGAGTAAGCCTGCGTACAGCCTGGCGTTTGGCTTTAGCCGGGGTAGACATTGTTGTCTGGGCCGTGAAGCATGCAGTCTGATTGACTGAGCCTACCCCTCCCTCGCGCTGTTTGGGGCGGTTGGCCCATAGTTGAAGGAATACTATTGACCATATATGATTTCAGATGAGCAATCCATAGTATTCCTTCATCCAGCATGGGTTGGCCTCTCTAAGCCGCGCGGCCGTCGTCTGCTGGGATGCTTGCTATCTGGGAGATGCTTAATTGCTATCTGGGGGATGCTTGCTATCTGAGGGATGCTTGCTATCTGGGGGATGCTTGCTATCTGGGGATGCTTGCTATCTGGGGGATGCTTGCTATCTGGGGGTGCTTGCTGTCTGGGGATGCTTGCTATCTGGGAGATGCTTAATTGCTATCTGGGGGATGCTTGCTATCTGAGGGATGCTTGCTATCTGGGGATGCTTGCTATCTGGGGGATGCTTGCTATCTGGGGGTGCTTGCTGTCTGGGGGATGCTTGCTGTCTGGGGGATGCTTGCTATCTGGGAGATGCTTAATTGCTATCTGGGGGATGCTTGCTATCTGAGGGATGCTTGCTATCTGGGGGATGCTTGCTATCTGGGGGTGCTTGCTGTCTGGGGGATGCTTGCTATCTGGGGATGCTTGCTGTCTGGGGGTGCTTGCTGTCTGGGGGGATGCTTGCTATCTGGGGGGGATGCTTGCTTTCTTGGGGATGTTTTCTATTTAAGGGGAATGTCTGTTACCTTTGTGAAAGCTTCATTTTGTCGTCTTTGTTATTTTTAGAAAAAAGAGATTCACAGCAAAAATCTTTGTCCGTGACAATTTTACTTGAATAAGGTGATTTTTAAAAGTGAAGAAGGAACAGGTTCCTAAGAAAATTTGCCCTTTAATTGTTTTCCATGAATAACTTTTGCTCCTTGCTTATTGGGCGTCCCGAAGGGGGCACTAGATTGCTAGTTTGTAACTCATTCGCGTTCTCATTTGCGACTGTGCCGTGCTGCCCTGTGTACCCGGAGAAATAGACCACACGTCACCCGTAACCGTGAGCCTTCAGTCGTGTTCTTTTGAGGTTTTGGGGTTGGCCGCTTAGGCGGGATCGGAGCGTCGTACGCCTGTCCCAAGGACCCCCCGGACCAGCACCTCGTCGTACGCGAGTAGGTTGGCGACCACAGCGAGGGTCAGTATACGAGCCCGGACTCTGGAAGAGAAGACCGGGATTTCCCCTGTCACCACAGTAGTTTAGTCTATGGGAGCGTATAGTCTATGGTAGTGTAGTCTATTGTTGAGACTACATTGTCTCATCTCTCCTCATTGGCTGTATTGCAGCGGTAATGATGTGAGCTTACGAAGTACTCGTATTTCCGGTCACTGTTTATTCAGCCCTAGAAATCATCCTGATTTAAATTTAGCATCGTCGTAGCCATAAAAATCATAATAATCGAAATGAAATCGAGCCTGCATAATCGTAATTGACTCTTTCCAATAGCTGCCTTGAGCCTGCAGATCGGTCCAGCAGCAGGTGCGCATTGAGACTTGGACGCTAACTGACTACCGGTGCCTACCAGACACCTCATCGATGACTCATGAGGATGAGAATCGATCTGGGGGAGATGAGAATCGATCTGTGGGGGTGAGAATCGATCTGTGGGGGATGAGAATCGATCTGTGGGGGTGAGAATCGATCTGTGGGGGATGAGAATCGATGTGTGGGGGATGAGAATCGATGTGTGGGGGATGAGAATCGATGTGTGGGGGATGAGAATCGATGTGTGGGGGATGAGAATCGATGTGTGGGGGATGAGAATCGATGTGTGGGGGATGAGAATCGATGTGTGGGGGATGAGAATAGATCTGAGGGGGATGAGAATCGATGTGTGGGGGATGAGAATCGATGTTTGGGGGATGAGAATAGATCTAAGGGGGATGAGAATCGATGTGTGGGGGTGAGAATCGATGTGTGATGGATGAGAATCGATGTGTGGGGGATGAGAATCGATGTGTGGGGGATGAGAATAGATCTGAGGGGGATGAGAATCGATGTGTGGGGGATTAGAATCGATGTTTGGGGGTTGAGAATAGATCTAAGGGGGATGAGAATCGATGTGTGGGGGGTGAGAATCGATGTGTGGGGGATGAGAATCGATGTGTGGGGGATGAAAATCGATCTGTGGGGGATGAGAATAGATCTGAGGGGGATGAGAATCGATGTGTGGGGATGAGAATCGATGTGTGGGGGATGAGAATCGATGTGTGGGGGATGAGAATCGATGTGTGGGGGATGAGAATCGATGTGTGGGGGATGAGAATCGATGTGTGGGGGATGAGAATCGATGTGTGGAGGATGAGAATCGATGTGTGGGGGATGAGAATCGATGTGTGGGGGATAAGAATCGATCTGTGTGAGATGAGAATAGATCTGTGGGGGATGAGAATCGATGTGTGGGGGATGAGAATCGATGTGTGGGGGATGAGAATCGATGTGTGGGGGATGAGAATCGATGTGTGGGGGATGAGAATCGATGTGTGGGGGATGAGAATCGATGTGTGGGGGATGAGAATCGATCTGTGGAGGATGAGAATAGATCTGAGGGGGATGAGAATCGATGTGTTGGGATGAGAATAGATCTGAGGGGGATGAGAATCGATGTGTGGGGGATGAGAATCGATGTGTGGGGGATGAGAATCGATCTGTGGGGGATGAGAATCGATGTGTGGGGATGAAAATCGATGTGTGGGGGATGAGAATCGATCTGTGGGGGATGAGAATAGATCTGTGGGGGATGAGAATCGATGTGTGGGGGATGAGAATCGATGTGTGGGGGATGAGAATCGATGTGTGGGGGATGAGAATCGATGTGTGGGGGATGAGAATCGATGTGTGGGGGATGAGAATCGATGTGTGGGGGATGAGAATCGATCTGTGGAGGATGAGAATAGATCTGAGGGGGATGAGAATCGATGTGTTGGGATGAGAATAGATCTGAGGGGGATGAGAATCGATGTGTGGGGGATGAGAATCGATGTGTGGGGGATGAGAATCGATCTGTGGGGGATGAGAATAGATCTGTGGGGGATGAGAATCGATGTGTGGGGGATGAGAATAAATTTGAGGGGGATGAGAATCGATCTGTGGGGGATGAGAATCGATGTGTTGGAGATGAGAATCGATGTGTGGGGGATGAGAATCGATGTGTGGGGGATGAGAATCGATCTGTGTGAGATGAGAATCGATCTGTGTGAGATGAGAATAGATCTGTGGGGGATGAGAATAGATGTGTTGGGGATGAGAATCGATGTGTGGGGGATGAGAATCGATGTGTGGGGGATGAGAATCGATGTGTGGAGGATGAGAATAGATCTGAGGGGGATGAGAATCGATGTGTTGGGGATGAGAATAGATCTGAGGGGGATGAGAATCGATGTGTGGGGGATGAGAATCGATGTGTGGGGGGATGAGAATCGATGTGTGGGGGATGAGAATAAATTTGAGGGGATGAGAATCGATGTGTGGGGGATGAGAATCGATGTGTTGGAGATGAGAATCGATGTGTGGGGGATGAGAATCGATGTGTGGGGGATGAGAATCGATGTGTGGGGGATGAGAATCGATCTGTGTGAGATGAGAATCGATCTGTGTGAGATGAGAATAGATCTGTGGGGGATGAGAATAGATGTGTTGGGGATGAGAATCGATGTGTGGGGGATGAGAATCGATGTGTGGGGGATGAGAATCGATTTGTGGGGGATGAGAATAAATTTGAGGGGATGAGAATCGATCTGTGGGGGATGAGAATCGATGTGTTGGAGATGAGAATCGATGTGTGGGGGATGAGAATCGATGTGTGGGGGATGAGAATCGATGTGTGGGGGATGAGAATCGATCTGTGTGAGATGAGAATAGATCTGTGGGGGATGAGAATAGATGTGTTGGGGATGAGAATCGATGTGTGGGGGATGAGAATCGATGTGTGGGGGATGAGAATCGATGTGTGGGGGATGAGAATCGATCTGTGTGAGATGAGAATAGATCTGTGTGAGATGAGAATAGATCTGTGGGGGATGAGAATAGATGTGTTGGGGATGAGAATCTATCTGTGGGTATAATAATAAATCGAGTTGAAAATTCATCAATATCAGTTTGAACAGAGACGTACTGTAGCAATGCAGATTTATTAGAGCCGGTCTGTCAGCTAAAAAAACTTATCATTACCACACAATCAGTGAGAGAAAAGTCAGTCGTTAGAGGAGGAGGGGATCAAGCACTTCCCGTGCACCAGGTGTCGAGTTCTGGAGGCCGGCCATGTCGCTCAGTGCAAGCCGCCTTCGCCAACTCGGCCTCCATGCGGCGCAGCAGGCGGAACAGGTGCGGGTCGCGGGCCTCGGCGTCGGGCACCTCGCTGAGCATGAATTGGGCGACGCCGCGCAGGTAGTCGGCATTGGCGCCACTCGGGCCGGCGGCGAGCGCCATCTGGCGCGCCTGCCGCTCGAGGCTTTCCTTGCCGAGGTACTGCGGGTTGTCCGGCAGGGCGACGAACGCGAAGGCCTCCCGGCTGCTGGCCGAATGCAGCGGCCGAAACCGGACCCGGACGCAAACGTAGCCGCCCAGCCGCACCTCTCGCTGCGTGAGGTGGGCGACGGCGGCTCGGATCGCCTCGGCGCCGACAACCTCGAAGGCCGTGCCCCAGACCGTGGCACCCTCGCACGGCACCAGCGTGGCGACCCTGCCGGGCTGCGGGTCGAGCGTCAGTAACGCGAGTTTCGATACATATCGGCGACGATGCTTAATTACAGAAAATATTTTATTGAGACTAGCATGAGTCGAGCCTCCGGAGAAAATTAGTTTCGATACATATCGGCACCAAACTTTAACTCTTAAAACCTATTTTGGTCGGTTCTAGATATGCTTCGATATATAGATACATATAGAAGGATATAGTTTGATTATTTTCGATACATATCGACAGCGTCTGTCAATGGTTGCAAGTATCATATACTGCATTCAGAATGCAAAACAATCGTAAGTAACAATCTTTTCGATACATATCGGCAAAGCATTATTTAAAGAATAGATATTTTCGTCTAGCTACTGAATTAAAGTTGTGAGTAGCATGCAGAGAACATGCAGTGCTCACCCTGCCCGGCCTGCCCCGGTGGCTCACGTTGCCCTGGTAGAACCGCCGCTTGAACCATCGACCGACCCGACAATCCTGCCGCGGACCGGGAATCCCTGATTCCACACCACCGAGGCGTAGCCGAAGACCAACAGTGGCGAATTCTCGGCGATGAGCCGGTCGGCAAGCGATTCGAGCTCAGATGAAGACAGCTGCGGGATGCTGTAGTCCGTCCTGCCATTCCGATGGCAGACACAATTGAGTCTGTTATATACTACTTGAATGCAGTAGGCATCGATTTGAAAAGTACATGTGTGAGCAGAACACATCGCCATGACTACGGGGGGGGGGGTTCGATTCCTTTTGATTCAACCAACTCAGTCAGGGATGTTTTTTGTCTTTTTTATTGGTCCTGTGCGGGGGGGGGCAAACTGCGCACTTCGGCAAACTGCGCACTGTAGGGGTCTGCACTACAGACAACAGCTTTGCATTCCAGAGCTAAATTAGGTTTACATGTAGAAGAGAAAAATTGTCTGACATAACACGACTTCCCATTCTAGTCTGTAGCTTCCTCTTTAAGCTGCGGGTTGGCACATGTACTCAAGCCACTGGTCACTCTTCAAGCCACTCGTCACTCTTCAAGCCACTGGTCACTCTTCAAGCCACTCGTCACTCTTCAAGCCACTGGTCACTATTCAAGCCACTGGTCACTCTTTAAGCCACTGGTCACTCTTCAAGCCACTGGTCACTCTTCAAGCCACTGGTCACTCTTCAAGCCAATAATCACTCTTCAAGCTACTGGCCACTCTTCAAGCCAATACTCTTCAAGCCAATAATCACTCTTCAAGCCAATAATCACTCTTCAAGCCAATAATCACTCTTCAAGCCAATAATCACTCTTCAAGCCAATAATCACTCTTCAAGCCAATAATCACTCTTCAAGCTACTGGTCACTCTTCAAGCCAATAATCACTCTTCAAGCTACTGGCCACTCTTCAAGCCAATACTCTTCAAGCCAATAATCACTCTTCAAGCCAATAATCACTCTTCAAGCCAATAATCACTCTTCAAGCCAATAATCACTCTTCAAGCTACTGGCCACTCTTCAAGCCAATACTCTTCAAGCCAATAATCACTCTTCAAGCCAATAATCACTCTTCAAGCCAATAATCACTCTTCAAGCCAATAATCACTCTTCAAGCCAATAATCACTCTTCAAGCTACTGGTCACTCTTCAAGCCAATAATCACTCTTCAAGCTACTGGTCACTCTTCAAGCCAATAATCACTCTTCAAGCCAATAATCACTCTTCAAGCCAATAATCACTCTTCAAGCCAATAATCACTCTTCAAGCTACCATGGTCACTCTTCAAGCCACTGGTCACTCTTCAAGACACTGGTCACTCTTCAAGTCACTCACAATATTCACACAATATTCTTTGAGACACTTACCGGAGGAATAGTCCGCCAAAAACCATTATTGCTAAACTGTGTTGATGAAAATCAACAAATTTAAACAGAATCTATTAGTTAATGCAGGAAATCTAAAAAAGCAAAGAATTCAAATGGATACGAGCTATAACGCATGGAGGGGCTTTGCTTATATATTAAGCAGTTTAGTATGATGTAAGAGTCTGTATGTAGGATTTGGCTGTTATTTTTCATCCGTTTCTAAATTTACTAGCTGCATTTACTACAGTAGCTACTAACGGGATGTAATTTGGAGTGTGTCATTAACAAATAAAATAGTCTAAAGGATGTTTATACTATTTTTTTATGTCCGGCGTTTGAAATACCATCCGTAATGATTTATTAGTAATGGGGCTGTAGGGACTGTGGGATTTAGTGAGCTGTAGGGACTGAGGGATACAGTGAGCTGTAGGGACTGAGGGATACAGTGAGCTGTAGGGACTGTGGGATTTAGTGAGCTGTAGGGACTGAGGGATACAGTGAGCTGTAGGGACTGAGGGATATAGTGAGCTGTAGGGACTGAGGGATACAGTGAGCTGTAGGGACTGAGGATATAGTGAGCTGTAGGGACTGAGGGATTTAGTGAGCTGTAGGGACTGTGGGATTTAGTGAGCTGTAGGGACTGAGGGATATAGTGAGCTGTAGGGACTGAGGGATATAGTGAGCTGTAGGGACTGAGGGATATAGTGAGCTGTAGGGACTGAGGGATACAGTGAGCTGTAGGGACTGTGGGATTTAGTGAGCTGTAGGGACTGTGGGATTTAGTGAGCTGTAGGGACTGAGGGATATAGTGAGCTGTAGGGACTGAGGGATATAGTGAGCTGTAGGGACTGAGGGATATAGTCAGCTGTAGGGACTGAGGGATTTAGTGAGCTGTAGGGACTGAGGGATATAGTCAGCTGTAGGGACTGAGGGATATAGTGAGCTGTAGGGACTGAGGGATATAGTCAGCTGTAGGGACTGAGGGATATAGTCAGCTGTAGGGACTGAGGGATATAGTCAGCTGTAGGGACTGAGGGATATAGTCAGCTGTAGGGACTGAGGAATATAGTCAGCTGTAGGGACTGAGGGATTTAGTCAGCTGTAGGGACTGAGGGATATAGTCAGCTGTAGGGACTGAGGGATTTAGTGAGCTGTAGGGACTGAGGGATATAGTCAGCTGTAGGGACTGAGGGATTTAGTCAGCTGTAGGGACTGAGGGATTTAGTCAGCTGTAGGGACTGAGGGATATAGTCAGCTGTAGGGACTGAGGGATATAGTCAGCTGTAGGGACTGAGGGATATAGTCAGCTGTAGGGACTGTGGGATTTAGTGAGCTGTAGGGACTGTGGGATTTAGTGAGCTGTAGGGACTGAGGATACAGTGAGCTGTAGGGACTGAGGGATATAGTGAGCTGTAGGGACTGAGGGATATAGTCAGCTGTAGGGACTGAGGGATATAGTCAGCTGTAGGGACTGAGGATATAGTCAGCTGTAGGGACTGAGGGATATAGTCAGCTGTAGGGACTGAGGAATATAGTCAGCTGTAGGGACTGAGGGATTTAGTCAGCTGTAGGGACTGAGGAATATAGTCAGCTGTAGGGACTGAGGGATATAGTCAGCTGTAGGGACTGAGGGATATAGTCAGCTGTAGGGACTGAGGGATATAGTCAGCTGTAGGGACTGAGGGATATAGTCAGCTGTAGGGACTGAGGGATATAGTGAGCTGTAGGGACTGAGGGATTTAGTCAGCTGTAGGGACTGAGGGATCCAGTCAGCTGTAGGGACTGAGGGATTTAGTCAGCTGTAGGGACTGAGGGATATAGTCAGCTGTAGGGACTGAGGGATATAGTCAGCTGTAGGGACTGAGGGATATAGTGAGCTGTAGGGACTGAGGGATATAGTGAGCTGTAGGGACTGAGGGATTTAGTGAGCTGTAGGGACTGTGGGATATAGTGAGCTGTAGGGACTGAGGGATTTAGTGAGCTGTAGGGACTGAGGGATACAGTGAAGCTGTAGGGACTGTGGGTTATAGTCAGCTGTAGGGACTGAGGGATATAGTGAGCTGTAGGGACTGAGGGATATAGTCAGCTGTAGGGACTGAGGGATATAGTCAGCTGTAGGGACTGAGGGATATAGTCAGCTGTAGGGACTGAGGGATATAGTCAGCTGTAGGGACTGAGGAATATAGTCAGCTGTAGGGACTGAGGATTTAGTCAGCTGTAGGGACTGAGGGATATAGTCAGCTGTAGGGACTGAGGGATATAGTCAGCTGTAGGGACTGAGGATATAGTCAGCTGTAGGGACTGAGGGATATAGTCAGCTGTAGGGACTGAGGGATATAGTCAGCTGTAGGGACTGAGGGATATAGTGAGCTGTAGGGACTGAGGGATTTAGTCAGCTGTAGGGACTGAGGGATCCAGTCAGCTGTAGGGACTGAGGGATTTAGTCAGCTGTAGGGACTGAGGGATATAGTCAGCTGTAGGACTGAGGGATATAGTCAGCTGTAGGGACTGAGGGATATAGTGAGCTGTAGGGACTGAGGGATATAGTGAGCTGTAGGGACTGAGGGATTTAGTGAGCTGTAGGGACTGTGGGATATAGTGAGCTGTAGGGACTGAGGGATTTAGTGAGCTGTAGGGACTGTGGGTTATAGTCAGCTGTAGGGACTGAGGGATATAGTGAGCTGTAGGGACTGTGGGATATAGTGAGCTGTAGGGACTGAGGGATAATAGTGAGCTGTAGGAAAAGTGGGATGGGGGGCTGTAGCTGGGGAATGCTGGCTGTTCTCGCAAGACATGGATTATCAGTATTGGTTATCAGCTAAGGATTTCACAGCAACTAAAGATTCTATTGCAAGTGTCCCTCATGTACTGCAAGTGGCCGTTCATAGTAAAATATTTTCACTTTGAAGTCAGCAGTTACGAGGGTCACTCAGAAAGTTCTTAGCTTGAACACGAAAACAGCAACAAATGAACTAAAAAATGACTACAAGTGCTCAAAATACTCTCCACCGGCATTGATACAGGCTTGCATCCTGTGAAACCAGCTGTCGAAGCACTGCCGCCAATCCTCATCCCGGAGCTCCTCGATGATGTTTTTAAACTCATTCACAGCTTCTTCCGGTGAAGAAAAGACCTGGCCCTTCAGAATCTCCTTGCACTTCGGAAACAGAAAAAAGTCGCACGGTGCCAGGTCTGGACTGTAAGCAGGGTGAGTCATCAGCTGGACCCCACAGTCAGCCAGAAACTCCAGAGTTTGAGCCGCCGTGTGCGCGCTGGCGTTGTCGTGGTGCAGAAGCACCCACGCATTCCGCACCTTGGGCGCCTCTGGCTCACAGCAGAAAAAGACCTTGGGCAGGCAAACCGTTGTGTACCAGTCAGTGGTGACTGTTGGCGATCTTCAAGTGAAACGGAAGCCACATGCCCAGTGCGCATGAAGAAACAGCCACCATCTGCTTGCCGACACTCCGGCTGCGTCGAAACTTGGTGGGGCTGTCCTCGTCTCAAAGGTCCACATGGCTGACTGGCGCTTGCTTTCGGGGTCGTATTGATAAATCCAGGTCTCATCGCCCGTGAGGATGTCCAGATACGCCGGCTGTCCCGGATTCGAATTTCTGCAGCATGAATCGGCACCAAGCCACCCTGGTGTCCTTCTGCACGTCCGACAGCTGATGGGATCCACCGGGAAGCCAGCTTCCGCACTCCAAGGTGTTCGTGCATAATGGCGTGCACACTCCCCGATCCAATACCGATCTCCTGCTGGATCTGCTGGTAGGTCACTCGCCGGTCAGCGGCAATCATGCTGGACACAGCGCAGATATTTTCTGGAGTCACTGCGTCACAGGGTCTCCCGGATCGATGTTCATCTTCGAGGCTTTCTCGACCTCGGCGAAACTCA
>NIVC01005056.1:0-27612 GCA_002269645.1 Macrostomum lignano | reverse complement strand
TGTTGTCAAAGTCGACTCCTCCGACGGCGTCACTGCTCGTCGGTGGTGCCAGTAGTCTGCTGCTCTCCGTCGGCGGCGGTGCAGTCTCAGTAGTAGCCTCGGGACCGGCTGTTGTGCTCTTTCTGTGCTCGCTTCCGGTGAAGCCGAGGAGCTAATAGTAGCCGACGAAGAGTCCGCAGTCGACGGCTCTGTTGTCAAAGTCGACTCCTCCGACGCGTCACTGCCTCGTCGGTGGTGCCAGTAGTACTGCTGCTCTCCGTCGGCGGCGGTGCAGTCTCAGTAGTAGCCTCGGGACGGCTGTTTGTGCTCTTTCTGTGCTCGCTTCCGGTGAAGCCGAGGAGCTAATAGTAGCCGACGAAGAGTCCGCAGTCGACGGCTCTGTTGTCAAAGTCGACTCCTCCGACGGCGTCACTGCCTCGTCGGTGTGCAGTAGTACTGCTGCTCTCCGTCGGCGGCGGTGCAGTCTCAGTAGTAGCCTCGGGACCGGCTGTTGTCCTCTCTTCTGTGCTGGCTTCTGTGCTCGTTCCGGTGAAGCCGAGGAGCTAATAGTAGCCGACGAAGAGTCCGCAGTCGACGGCTCTGTTGTCAAAGTCGACTCCTCCGACGGCGTCACTGCCTCGTCGGTGGTGCCAGTAGTACTGCTGCTCTCCGTCGGCGGCGGTGCAGTCTCAGTAGTAGCCTCGGACCGGCTGTTGTGCTCTCTTTCTGTGCTCGCTTCCGGTGAAGCCGAGGAGCTAATAGTAGCCGACGAAGAGTCCGCAGTCGACGGCTCTGTTGTCAAAGTCGACTCCTCCGACGGCGTCACTGCCTCGTCGGTGGTGCCAGTAGTACTGCTGCTCTCCGTCGGCGGCGGTGCAGTCTCAGTAGTAGCCTCGGGACCGGCTGTTGTCCTCTCTTCTGTGCTCGCTTCGGTGAAGCCGAGGAGCTAATAGTAGCCGACGAAGAGTCCGCAGTCGACGGCTCTGTTGTCAAAGTCGACTCCTCGACGGCGTCACTGCCTCGTCGGTGGTGCCAGTAGTACTGCTCTCTCCGTCGGCGGCGGTGCAGTCTCAGTAGTAGCCTCGGGACGGCTGTTGTGCTCTTTCTGTGCTCGCTTCCGGTGAAGCCGAGGAGCTAATAGTAGCGACGAAGAGTCCGCAGTCGACGGCTCTGTTGTCAAAGTCGACTCCTCGACGGCGTCACTGCTCGTCGGTGGTGCAGTAGTACTGCTGCTCTCCGTCGGCGGCGGTGCAGTCTCAGTAGTAGCCTCGGACCGGCTGTTGTCTCTTCTGTGCTGGCTTCTGTGCTCGCTTCCGGTGAAGCCGAGGAGCTAATAGTAGCCGACGAAGAGTCCGCAGTCGACGGCTCTGTTGTCAAAGTCGACTCCTCCGACGGCGTCACTGCCTCGTCGGTGGTGCCAGTAGTACTGCTGCTCTCCGTCGGCGGCGGTGCAGTCTCAGTAGTAGCCTCGGACCGGCTGTTGTGCTCTCTTCTGTTGCTTCGCTTCCGGTGAAGCCGAGGAGCTAATAGTAGCCGACGAAGAGTCCGCAGTCGACGGCTCTGTTGTCAAAGTCGACTCCTCCGACGGCGTCACTGCCTCGTCGGTGGTGCCAGTAGTACTGCTGCTCTCCGTCGGCGGCGGTGCAGTCTCAGTAGTAGCCTCGGGACCGGCTGTTGTCCTCTCTTCTGTGCTCGCTTCCGGTGAAGCCGAGGAGCTAATAGTAGCCGACGAAGAGTCCGCAGTCGACGGCTCTGTTGTCAAAGTCGACTCCTCCGACGGCGTCACTGCCTCGTCGGTGGTGCCAGTAGTACTGCTGCTCTCCGTCGGCGGCGGTGCAGTCTCAGTAGTAGCCTCGGGACCGGCTGTTGTGTCTCTTCTGTGCTCGCTTCCGGTGAAGCCGAGGAGCTAATAGTAGCCGACGAAGAGTCCGCAGTCGACGGCTCTGTTGTCAAAGTCGACTCCTCCGACGGCGTCACTGCCTCGTCGGTGGTGCCAGTAGTACTGCTGCTCTCCGTCGGCGGCGGTGCAGTCTCAGTAGTAGCCTCGGGACCGGCTGTTGTCCTCTCTTCTGTGCTGGCTTCTGTGCTCTTCCGGTGAAGCCGAGGAGCTAATAGTAGCCGACGAAGAGTCCGCAGTCGACGGCTCTGTTGTCAAAGTCGACTCCTCCGACGGCGTCACTGCCTCGTCGGTGGTGCCAGTAGTACTGCTGCTCTCCGTCGGCGGCGGTGCAGTCTCAGTAGTAGCCTCGGGACCGGCTGTTGTCCTCTCTTCTTCTGTGCTCGCTTCCGGTGAAGCCGAGGAGCTAATAGTAGCCGACGAAGAGTCCGCAGTCGACGGCTCTGTTGTCAAAGTCGACTCCTCCGACGGCGTCACTGCCTCGTCGGTGGTGCCAGTAGTACTGCTGCTCTCCGTCGGCGGCGGTGCAGTCTCAGTAGTAGCCTCGGGACCGGCTGTTGTCTCTCTCTTCTGTGCTCGCTTCCGGTGAAGCCGAGGAGCTAATAGTAGCCGACGAAGAGTCCGCAGTCGACGGCTCTGTTGTCAAAGTCGACTCCTCCGACGGCGTCACTGCCTCGTCGGTGGTGCCAGTAGTACTGCTGCTCTCCGTCGGCGGCGGTGCAGTCTCAGTAGTAGCCTCGGGACCGGCTGTTGTCTCTCTTCTGTGCTCGCTTCCGGTGAAGCCGAGGAGCTAATAGTAGCCGACGAAGAGTCCGCAGTCGACGGCTCTGTTGTCAAAGTCGACTCCTCCGACGGCGTCACTGCCTCGTCGGTGGTGCCAGTAGTACTGCTGCTCTCCGTCGGCGGCGGTGCAGTCTCAGTAGTAGCCTCGGGACCGGCTGTTGTGCTCTCTTCTGTGCTGGCTTCTGTGCTCGCTTCCGGTGAAGCCGAGGAGCTAATAGTAGCCGACGAAGAGTCCGCAGTCGACGGCTCTGTTGTCAAAGTCGACTCCTCCGACGGCGTCACTGCCTCGTCGGTGGTGCCAGTAGTACTGCTGCTCTCCGTCGGCGGCGGTGCAGTCTCAGTAGTAGCCTCGGGACCGGCTGTTGTCCTCTCTTCTGTGCTGGCTTCTGTGCTCGCTTCCGGTGAAGCCGAGGAGCTAATAGTAGCCGACGAAGAGTCCGCAGTCGACGGCTCTGTTGTCAAAGTCGACTCCTCCGACGGCGTCACTGCCTCGTCGGTGGTGCCAGTAGTACTGCTGCTCTCCGTCGGCGGCGGTGCAGTCTCAGTAGTAGCCTCGGGACCGGCTGTTGTCCTCTCTTCTGTGCTGGCTTCTGTGCTCGCTTCCGGTGAAGCCGAGGAGCTAATAGTAGCCGACGAAGAGTCCGCAGTCGACGGCTCTGTTGTCAAAGTCGACTCCTCCGACGGCGTCACTGCCTCGTCGGTGGTGCCAGTAGTACTGCTGCTCTCCGTCGGCGGCGGTGCAGTCTCAGTAGTAGCCTCGGGACCGGCTGTTGTCCTCTCTTCTGTGCTGGCTTCTGTGCTCGCTTCCGGTGAAGCCGAGGAGCTAATAGTAGCCGACGAAGAGTCCGCAGTCGACGGCTCTGTTGTCAAAGTCGACTCCTCCGACGGCGTCACTGCCTCGTCGGTGGTGCCAGTAGTACTGCTGCTCTCCGTCGGCGGCGGTGCAGTCTCAGTAGTAGCCTCGGGACCGGCTGTTGTCCTCTCTTCTGTGCTGGCTTCTGTGCTCGCTTCCGGTGAAGCCGAGGAGCTAATAGTAGCCGACGAAGAGTCCGCAGTCGACGGCTCTGTTGTCAAAGTCGACTCCTCCGACGGCGTCACTGCCTCGTCGGTGGTGCCAGTAGTACTGCTGCTCTCCGTCGGCGGCGGTGCAGTCTCAGTAGTAGCCTCGGGACCGGCTGTTGTCCTCTCTTCTGTGCTGGCTTCTGTGCTCGCTTCCGGTGAAGCCGAGGAGCTAATAGTAGCCGACGAAGAGTCCGCAGTCGACGGCTCTGTTGTCAAAGTCGACTCCTCCGACGGCGTCACTGCCTCGTCGGTGGTGCCAGTAGTACTGCTGCTCTCCGTCGGCGGCGGTGCAGTCTCAGTAGTAGCCTCGGGACCGGCTGTTGTCTTCTGTGCTCTTCTGTGCTCGCTTCCGGTGAAGCCGAGGAGCTAATAGTAGCCGACGAAGAGTCCGCAGTCGACGGCTCTGTTGTCAAAGTCGACTCCTCCGACGGCGTCACTGCCTCGTCGGTGGTGCCAGTAGTACTGCTGCTCTCCGTCGGCGGCGGTGCAGTCTCAGTAGTAGCCTCGGGACCGGCTGTTGTCCTCTCTTCTGTGCTGGCTTCTGTGCTCGCTTCCGGTGAAGCCGAGGAGCTAATAGTAGCCGACGAAGAGTCCGCAGTCGACGGCTCTGTTGTCAAAGTCGACTCCTCCGACGGCGTCACTGCCTCGTCGGTGGTGCCAGTAGTACTGCTGCTCTCCGTCGGCGGCGGTGCAGTCTCAGTAGTAGCCTCGGGACCGGCTGTTGTCCTCTCTTCTGTGCTGGCTTCTGTGCTCGCTTCCGGTGAAGCCGAGGAGCTAATAGTAGCCGACGAAGAGTCCGCAGTCGACGGCTCTGTTGTCAAAGTCGACTCCTCCGACGGCGTCACTGCCTCGTCGGTGGTGCCAGTAGTACTGCTGCTCTCCGTCGGCGGCGGTGCAGTCTCAGTAGTAGCCTCGGGACCGGCTGTTGTCCTCTCTTCTGTGCTGGCTTCTGTGCTCGCTTCCGGTGAAGCCGAGGAGCTAATAGTAGCCGACGAAGAGTCCGCAGTCGACGGCTCTGTTGTCAAAGTCGACTCCTCCGACGGCGTCACTGCCTCGTCGGTGGTGCCAGTAGTACTGCTGCTCTCCGTCGGCGGCGGTGCAGTCTCAGTAGTAGCCTCGGGACCGGCTGTTGTTCTGTGCTGGCTTCTGTGCTCGCTTCCGGTGAAGCCGAGGAGCTAATAGTAGCCGACGAAGAGTCCGCAGTCGACGGCTCTGTTGTCAAAGTCGACTCCTCCGACGGCGTCACTGCCTCGTCGGTGGTGCCAGTAGTACTGCTGCTCTCCGTCGGCGGCGGTGCAGTCTCAGTAGTAGCCTCGGGACCGGCTGTTGTCCTCTCTTCTGTGCTGGCTTCTGTGCTCGCTTCCGGTGAAGCCGAGGAGCTAATAGTAGCCGACGAAGAGTCCGCAGTCGACGGCTCTGTTGTCAAAGTCGACTCCTCCGACGGCGTCACTGCCTCGTCGGTGGTGCCAGTAGTACTGCTGCTCTCCGTCGGCGGCGGTGCAGTCTCAGTAGTAGCCTCGGGACCGGCTGTTGTCCTCTCTTCTGTGCTGGCTTCTGTGCTCGCTTCCGGTGAAGCCGAGGAGCTAATAGTAGCCGACGAAGAGTCCGCAGTCGACGGCTCTGTTGTCAAAGTCGACTCCTCCGACGGCGTCACTGCCTCGTCGGTGGTGCCAGTAGTACTGCTGCTCTCCGTCGGCGGCGGTGCAGTCTCAGTAGTAGCCTCGGGACCGGCTGTTGTCCTCTCTTCTGTGCTGGCTTCTGTGCTCGCTTCCGGTGAAGCCGAGGAGCTAATAGTAGCCGACGAAGAGTCCGCAGTCGACGGCTCTGTTGTCAAAGTCGACTCCTCCGACGGCGTCACTGCCTCGTCGGTGGTGCCAGTAGTACTGCTGCTCTCCGTCGGCGGCGGTGCAGTCTCAGTAGTAGCCTCGGGACCGGCTGTTGTCCTCTCTTCTGTGCTGGCTTCTGTGCTCGCTTCCGGTGAAGCCGAGGAGCTAATAGTAGCCGACGAAGAGTCCGCAGTCGACGGCTCTGTTGTCAAAGTCGACTCCTCCGACGGCGTCACTGCCTCGTCGGTGGTGCCAGTAGTACTGCTGCTCTCCGTCGGCGGCGGTGCAGTCTCAGTAGTAGCCTCGGGACCGGCTGTTGTCCTCTCTTCTGTGCTGGCTTCTGTGCTCGCTTCCGGTGAAGCCGAGGAGCTAATAGTAGCCGACGAAGAGTCCGCAGTCGACGGCTCTGTTGTCAAAGTCGACTCCTCCGACGGCGTCACTGCCTCGTCGGTGGTGCCAGTAGTACTGCTGCTCTCCGTCGGCGGCGGTGCAGTCTCAGTAGTAGCCTCGGGACCGGCTGTTGTCCTCTCTTCTGTGCTGGCTTCTGTGCTCGCTTCCGGTGAAGCCGAGGAGCTAATAGTAGCCGACGAAGAGTCCGCAGTCGACGGCTCTGTTGTCAAAGTCGACTCCTCCGACGGCGTCACTGCCTCGTCGGTGGTGCCAGTAGTACTGCTGCTCTCCGTCGGCGGCGGTGCAGTCTCAGTAGTAGCCTCGGGACCGGCTGTTGTCCTCTCTTCTGCTGGCTTCTGTGCTCGCTTCCGGTGAAGCCGAGGAGCTAATAGTAGCCGACGAAGAGTCCGCAGTCGACGGCTCTGTTGTCAAAGTCGACTCCTCCGACGGCGTCACTGCCTCGTCGGTGGTGCCAGTAGTACTGCTGCTCTCCGTCGGCGGCGGTGCAGTCTCAGTAGTAGCCTCGGGACCGGCTGTTGTCCTCTCTTCTGTGCTGGCTTCTGTGCTCGCTTCCGGTGAAGCCGAGGAGCTAATAGTAGCCGACGAAGAGTCCGCAGTCGACGGCTCTGTTGTCAAAGTCGACTCCTCCGACGGCGTCACTGCCTCGTCGGTGGTGCCAGTAGTACTGCTGCTCTCCGTCGGCGGCGGTGCAGTCTCAGTAGTAGCCTCGGGACCGGCTGTTGTCCTCTCTTCTGTGCTGGCTTCTGTGCTCGCTTCCGGTGAAGCCGAGGAGCTAATAGTAGCCGACGAAGAGTCCGCAGTCGACGGCTCTGTTGTCAAAGTCGACTCCTCCGACGGCGTCACTGCCTCGTCGGTGGTGCCAGTAGTACTGCTGCTCTCCGTCGGCGGCGGTGCAGTCTCAGTAGTAGCCTCGGGACCGGCTGTTGTCCTCTCTTCTGTGCTGGCTTCTGTGCTCGCTTCCGGTGAAGCCGAGGAGCTAATAGTAGCCGACGAAGAGTCCGCAGTCGACGGCTCTGTTGTCAAAGTCGACTCCTCCGACGGCGTCACTGCCTCGTCGGTGGTGCCAGTAGTACTGCTGCTCTCCGTCGGCGGCGGTGCAGTCTCAGTAGTAGCCTCGGGACCGGCTGTTGTCCTCTCTTCTGTGCTGGCTTCTGTGCTCGCTTCCGGTGAAGCCGAGGAGCTAATAGTAGCCGACGAAGAGTCCGCAGTCGACGGCTCTGTTGTCAAAGTCGACTCCTCCGACGGCGTCACTGCCTCGTCGGTGGTGCCAGTAGTACTGCTGCTCTCCGTCGGCGGCGGTGCAGTCTCAGTAGTAGCCTCGGGACCGGCTGTTGTCCTCTCTTCTGTGCTGGCTTCTGTGCTCGCTTCCGGTGAAGCCGAGGAGCTAATAGTAGCCGACGAAGAGTCCGCAGTCGACGGCTCTGTTGTCAAAGTCGACTCCTCCGACGGCGTCACTGCCTCGTCGGTGGTGCCAGTAGTACTGCTGCTCTCCGTCGGCGGCGGTGCAGTCTCAGTAGTAGCCTCGGGACCGGCTGTTGTCCTCTCTTCTGTGCTGGCTTCTGTGCTCGCTTCCGGTGAAGCCGAGGAGCTAATAGTAGCCGACGAAGAGTCCGCAGTCGACGGCTCTGTTGTCAAAGTCGACTCCTCCGACGGCGTCACTGCCTCGTCGGTGGTGCCAGTAGTACTGCTGCTCTCCGTCGGCGGCGGTGCAGTCTCAGTAGTAGCCTCGGGACCGGCTGTTGTCCTCTCTTCTGTGCTGGCTTCTGTGCTCGCTTCCGGTGAAGCCGAGGAGCTAATAGTAGCCGACGAAGAGTCCGCAGTCGACGGCTCTGTTGTCAAAGTCGACTCCTCCGACGGCGTCACTGCCTCGTCGGTGGTGCCAGTAGTACTGCTGCTCTCCGTCGGCGGCGGTGCAGTCTCAGTAGTAGCCTCGGGACCGGCTGTTGTCCTCTCTTCTGTGCTGGCTTCTGTGCTCGCTTCCGGTGAAGCCGAGGAGCTAATAGTAGCCGACGAAGAGTCCGCAGTCGACGGCTCTGTTGTCAAAGTCGACTCCTCCGACGGCGTCACTGCCTCGTCGGTGGTGCCAGTAGTACTGCTGCTCTCCGTCGGCGGCGGTGCAGTCTCAGTAGTAGCCTCGGGACCGGCTGTTGTCCTCTCTTCTGTGCTGGCTTCTGTGCTCGCTTCCGGTGAAGCCGAGGAGCTAATAGTAGCCGACGAAGAGTCCGCAGTCGACGGCTCTGTTGTCAAAGTCGACTCCTCCGACGGCGTCACTGCCTCGTCGGTGGTGCCAGTAGTACTGCTGCTCTCCGTCGGCGGCGGTGCAGTCTCAGTAGTAGCCTCGGGACCGGCTGTTGTCCTCTCTTCTGTGCTGGCTTCTGTGCTCGCTTCCGGTGAAGCCGAGGAGCTAATAGTAGCCGACGAAGAGTCCGCAGTCGACGGCTCTGTTGTCAAAGTCGACTCCTCCGACGGCGTCACTGCCTCGTCGGTGGTGCCAGTAGTACTGCTGCTCTCCGTCGGCGGCGGTGCAGTCTCAGTAGTAGCCTCGGGACCGGCTGTTGTCCTCTCTTCTGTGCTGGCTTCTGTGCTCGCTTCCGGTGAAGCCGAGGAGCTAATAGTAGCCGACGAAGAGTCCGCAGTCGACGGCTCTGTTGTCAAAGTCGACTCCTCCGACGGCGTCACTGCCTCGTCGGTGGTGCCAGTAGTACTGCTGCTCTCCGTCGGCGGCGGTGCAGTCTCAGTAGTAGCCTCGGGACCGGCTGTTGTCCTCTCTTCTGTGCTGGCTTCTGTGCTCGCTTCCGGTGAAGCCGAGGAGCTAATAGTAGCCGACGAAGAGTCCGCAGTCGACGGCTCTGTTGTCAAAGTCGACTCCTCCGACGGCGTCACTGCCTCGTCGGTGGTGCCAGTAGTACTGCTGCTCTCCGTCGGCGGCGGTGCAGTCTCAGTAGTAGCCTCGGGACCGGCTGTT
Organism: Macrostomum lignano; assembly: GCA_002269645.1. Taxonomy (NCBI): domain Eukaryota; kingdom Metazoa; phylum Platyhelminthes; family Macrostomidae; genus Macrostomum; species Macrostomum lignano. The sequence continues at coordinate 18,689 of NIVC01005056.1, read as the reverse complement.
GTCCTCTCTTCTGTGCTGGCTTCTGTGCTCGCTTCCGGTGAAGCCGAGGAGCTAATAGTAGCCGACGAAGAGTCCGCAGTCGACGGCTCTGTTGTCAAAGTCGACTCCTCCGACGGCGTCACTGCCTCGTCGGTGGTGCCAGTAGTACTGCTGCTCTCCGTCGGCGGCGGTGCAGTCTCAGTAGTAGCCTCGGGACCGGCTGTTGTCCTCTCTTCTGTGCTGGCTTCTGTGCTCGCTTCCGGTGAAGCCGAGGAGCTAATAGTAGCCGACGAAGAGTCCGCAGTCGACGGCTCTGTTGTCAAAGTCGACTCCTCCGACGGCGTCACTGCCTCGTCGGTGGTGCCAGTAGTACTGCTGCTCTCCGTCGGCGGCGGTGCAGTCTCAGTAGTAGCCTCGGGACCGGCTGTTGTCCTCTCTTCTGTGCTGGCTTCTGTGCTCGCTTCCGGTGAAGCCGAGGAGCTAATAGTAGCCGACGAAGAGTCCGCAGTCGACGGCTCTGTTGTCAAAGTCGACTCCTCCGACGGCGTCACTGCCTCGTCGGTGGTGCCAGTAGTACTGCTGCTCTCCGTCGGCGGCGGTGCAGTCTCAGTAGTAGCCTCGGGACCGGCTGTTGTCCTCTCTTCTGTGCTGGCTTCTGTGCTCGCTTCCGGTGAAGCCGAGGAGCTAATAGTAGCCGACGAAGAGTCCGCAGTCGACGGCTCTGTTGTCAAAGTCGACTCCTCCGACGGCGTCACTGCCTCGTCGGTGGTGCCAGTAGTACTGCTGCTCTCCGTCGGCGGCGGTGCAGTCTCAGTAGTAGCCTCGGGACCGGCTGTTGTCCTCTCTTCTGTGCTGGCTTCTGTGCTCGCTTCCGGTGAAGCCGAGGAGCTAATAGTAGCCGACGAAGAGTCCGCAGTCGACGGCTCTGTTGTCAAAGTCGACTCCTCCGACGGCGTCACTGCCTCGTCGGTGGTGCCAGTAGTACTGCTGCTCTCCGTCGGCGGCGGTGCAGTCTCAGTAGTAGCCTCGGGACCGGCTGTTGTCCTCTCTTCTGTGCTGGCTTCTGTGCTCGCTTCCGGTGAAGCCGAGGAGCTAATAGTAGCCGACGAAGAGTCCGCAGTCGACGGCTCTGTTGTCAAAGTCGACTCCTCCGACGGCGTCACTGCCTCGTCGGTGGTGCCAGTAGTACTGCTGCTCTCCGTCGGCGGCGGTGCAGTCTCAGTAGTAGCCTCGGGACCGGCTGTTGTCCTCTCTTCTGTGCTGGCTTCTGTGCTCGCTTCCGGTGAAGCCGAGGAGCTAATAGTAGCCGACGAAGAGTCCGCAGTCGACGGCTCTGTTGTCAAAGTCGACTCCTCCGACGGCGTCACTGCCTCGTCGGTGGTGCCAGTAGTACTGCTGCTCTCCGTCGGCGGCGGTGCAGTCTCAGTAGTAGCCTCGGGACCGGCTGTTGTCCTCTCTTCTGTGCTGGCTTCTGTGCTCGCTTCCGGTGAAGCCGAGGAGCTAATAGTAGCCGACGAAGAGTCCGCAGTCGACGGCTCTGTTGTCAAAGTCGACTCCTCCGACGGCGTCACTGCCTCGTCGGTGGTGCCAGTAGTACTGCTGCTCTCCGTCGGCGGCGGTGCAGTCTCAGTAGTAGCCTCGGGACCGGCTGTTGTCCTCTCTTCTGTGCTGGCTTCTGTGCTCGCTTCCGGTGAAGCCGAGGAGCTAATAGTAGCCGACGAAGAGTCCGCAGTCGACGGCTCTGTTGTCAAAGTCGACTCCTCCGACGGCGTCACTGCCTCGTCGGTGGTGCCAGTAGTACTGCTGCTCTCCGTCGGCGGCGGTGCAGTCTCAGTAGTAGCCTCGGGACCGGCTGTTGTCCTCTCTTCTGTGCTGGCTTCTGTGCTCGCTTCCGGTGAAGCCGAGGAGCTAATAGTAGCCGACGAAGAGTCCGCAGTCGACGGCTCTGTTGTCAAAGTCGACTCCTCCGACGGCGTCACTGCCTCGTCGGTGGTGCCAGTAGTACTGCTGCTCTCCGTCGGCGGCGGTGCAGTCTCAGTAGTAGCCTCGGGACCGGCTGTTGTCCTCTCTTCTGTGCTGGCTTCTGTGCTCGCTTCCGGTGAAGCCGAGGAGCTAATAGTAGCCGACGAAGAGTCCGCAGTCGACGGCTCTGTTGTCAAAGTCGACTCCTCCGACGGCGTCACTGCCTCGTCGGTGGTGCCAGTAGTACTGCTGCTCTCCGTCGGCGGCGGTGCAGTCTCAGTAGTAGCCTCGGGACCGGCTGTTGTCCTCTCTTCTGTGCTGGCTTCTGTGCTCGCTTCCGGTGAAGCCGAGGAGCTAATAGTAGCCGACGAAGAGTCCGCAGTCGACGGCTCTGTTGTCAAAGTCGACTCCTCCGACGGCGTCACTGCCTCGTCGGTGGTGCCAGTAGTACTGCTGCTCTCCGTCGGCGGCGGTGCAGTCTCAGTAGTAGCCTCGGGACCGGCTGTTGTCCTCTCTTCTGTGCTGGCTTCTGTGCTCGCTTCCGGTGAAGCCGAGGAGCTAATAGTAGCCGACGAAGAGTCCGCAGTCGACGGCTCTGTTGTCAAAGTCGACTCCTCCGACGGCGTCACTGCCTCGTCGGTGGTGCCAGTAGTACTGCTGCTCTCCGTCGGCGGCGGTGCAGTCTCAGTAGTAGCCTCGGGACCGGCTGTTGTCCTCTCTTCTGTGCTGGCTTCTGTGCTCGCTTCCGGTGAAGCCGAGGAGCTAATAGTAGCCGACGAAGAGTCCGCAGTCGACGGCTCTGTTGTCAAAGTCGACTCCTCCGACGGCGTCACTGCCTCGTCGGTGGTGCCAGTAGTACTGCTGCTCTCCGTCGGCGGCGGTGCAGTCTCAGTAGTAGCCTCGGGACCGGCTGTTGTCCTCTCTTCTGTGCTGGCTTCTGTGCTCGCTTCCGGTGAAGCCGAGGAGCTAATAGTAGCCGACGAAGAGTCCGCAGTCGACGGCTCTGTTGTCAAAGTCGACTCCTCCGACGGCGTCACTGCCTCGTCGGTGGTGCCAGTAGTACTGCTGCTCTCCGTCGGCGGCGGTGCAGTCTCAGTAGTAGCCTCGGGACCGGCTGTTGTCCTCTCTTCTGTGCTGGCTTCTGTGCTCGCTTCCGGTGAAGCCGAGGAGCTAATAGTAGCCGACGAAGAGTCCGCAGTCGACGGCTCTGTTGTCAAAGTCGACTCCTCCGACGGCGTCACTGCCTCGTCGGTGGTGCCAGTAGTACTGCTGCTCTCCGTCGGCGGCGGTGCAGTCTCAGTAGTAGCCTCGGGACCGGCTGTTGTCCTCTCTTCTGTGCTGGCTTCTGTGCTCGCTTCCGGTGAAGCCGAGGAGCTAATAGTAGCCGACGAAGAGTCCGCAGTCGACGGCTCTGTTGTCAAAGTCGACTCCTCCGACGGCGTCACTGCCTCGTCGGTGGTGCCAGTAGTACTGCTGCTCTCCGTCGGCGGCGGTGCAGTCTCAGTAGTAGCCTCGGGACCGGCTGTTGTCCTCTCTTCTGTGCTGGCTTCTGTGCTCGCTTCCGGTGAAGCCGAGGAGCTAATAGTAGCCGACGAAGAGTCCGCAGTCGACGGCTCTGTTGTCAAAGTCGACTCCTCCGACGGCGTCACTGCCTCGTCGGTGGTGCCAGTAGTACTGCTGCTCTCCGTCGGCGGCGGTGCAGTCTCAGTAGTAGCCTCGGGACCGGCTGTTGTCCTCTCTTCTGTGCTGGCTTCTGTGCTCGCTTCCGGTGAAGCCGAGGAGCTAATAGTAGCCGACGAAGAGTCCGCAGTCGACGGCTCTGTTGTCAAAGTCGACTCCTCCGACGGCGTCACTGCCTCGTCGGTGGTGCCAGTAGTACTGCTGCTCTCCGTCGGCGGCGGTGCAGTCTCAGTAGTAGCCTCGGGACCGGCTGTTGTCCTCTCTTCTGTGCTGGCTTCTGTGCTCGCTTCCGGTGAAGCCGAGGAGCTAATAGTAGCCGACGAAGAGTCCGCAGTCGACGGCTCTGTTGTCAAAGTCGACTCCTCCGACGGCGTCACTGCCTCGTCGGTGGTGCCAGTAGTACTGCTGCTCTCCGTCGGCGGCGGTGCAGTCTCAGTAGTAGCCTCGGGACCGGCTGTTGTCCTCTCTTCTGTGCTGGCTTCTGTGCTCGCTTCCGGTGAAGCCGAGGAGCTAATAGTAGCCGACGAAGAGTCCGCAGTCGACGGCTCTGTTGTCAAAGTCGACTCCTCCGACGGCGTCACTGCCTCGTCGGTGGTGCCAGTAGTACTGCTGCTCTCCGTCGGCGGCGGTGCAGTCTCAGTAGTAGCCTCGGGACCGGCTGTTGTCCTCTCTTCTGTGCTGGCTTCTGTGCTCGCTTCCGGTGAAGCCGAGGAGCTAATAGTAGCCGACGAAGAGTCCGCAGTCGACGGCTCTGTTGTCAAAGTCGACTCCTCCGACGGCGTCACTGCCTCGTCGGTGGTGCCAGTAGTACTGCTGCTCTCCGTCGGCGGCGGTGCAGTCTCAGTAGTAGCCTCGGGACCGGCTGTTGTCCTCTCTTCTGTGCTGGCTTCTGTGCTCGCTTCCGGTGAAGCCGAGGAGCTAATAGTAGCCGACGAAGAGTCCGCAGTCGACGGCTCTGTTGTCAAAGTCGACTCCTCCGACGGCGTCACTGCCTCGTCGGTGGTGCCAGTAGTACTGCTGCTCTCCGTCGGCGGCGGTGCAGTCTCAGTAGTAGCCTCGGGACCGGCTGTTGTCCTCTCTTCTGTGCTGGCTTCTGTGCTCGCTTCCGGTGAAGCCGAGGAGCTAATAGTAGCCGACGAAGAGTCCGCAGTCGACGGCTCTGTTGTCAAAGTCGACTCCTCCGACGGCGTCACTGCCTCGTCGGTGGTGCCAGTAGTACTGCTGCTCTCCGTCGGCGGCGGTGCAGTCTCAGTAGTAGCCTCGGGACCGGCTGTTGTCCTCTCTTCTGTGCTGGCTTCTGTGCTCGCTTCCGGTGAAGCCGAGGAGCTAATAGTAGCCGACGAAGAGTCCGCAGTCGACGGCTCTGTTGTCAAAGTCGACTCCTCCGACGGCGTCACTGCCTCGTCGGTGGTGCCAGTAGTACTGCTGCTCTCCGTCGGCGGCGGTGCAGTCTCAGTAGTAGCCTCGGGACCGGCTGTTGTCCTCTCTTCTGTGCTGGCTTCTGTGCTCGCTTCCGGTGAAGCCGAGGAGCTAATAGTAGCCGACGAAGAGTCCGCAGTCGACGGCTCTGTTGTCAAAGTCGACTCCTCCGACGGCGTCACTGCCTCGTCGGTGGTGCCAGTAGTACTGCTGCTCTCCGTCGGCGGCGGTGCAGTCTCAGTAGTAGCCTCGGGACCGGCTGTTGTCCTCTCTTCTGTGCTGGCTTCTGTGCTCGCTTCCGGTGAAGCCGAGGAGCTAATAGTAGCCGACGAAGAGTCCGCAGTCGACGGCTCTGTTGTCAAAGTCGACTCCTCCGACGGCGTCACTGCCTCGTCGGTGGTGCCAGTAGTACTGCTGCTCTCCGTCGGCGGCGGTGCAGTCTCAGTAGTAGCCTCGGGACCGGCTGTTGTCCTCTCTTCTGTGCTGGCTTCTGTGCTCGCTTCCGGTGAAGCCGAGGAGCTAATAGTAGCCGACGAAGAGTCCGCAGTCGACGGCTCTGTTGTCAAAGTCGACTCCTCCGACGGCGTCACTGCCTCGTCGGTGGTGCCAGTAGTACTGCTGCTCTCCGTCGGCGGCGGTGCAGTCTCAGTAGTAGCCTCGGGACCGGCTGTTGTCCTCTCTTCTGTGCTGGCTTCTGTGCTCGCTTCCGGTGAAGCCGAGGAGCTAATAGTAGCCGACGAAGAGTCCGCAGTCGACGGCTCTGTTGTCAAAGTCGACTCCTCCGACGGCGTCACTGCCTCGTCGGTGGTGCCAGTAGTACTGCTGCTCTCCGTCGGCGGCGGTGCAGTCTCAGTAGTAGCCTCGGGACCGGCTGTTGTCCTCTCTTCTGTGCTGGCTTCTGTGCTCGCTTCCGGTGAAGCCGAGGAGCTAATAGTAGCCGACGAAGAGTCCGCAGTCGACGGCTCTGTTGTCAAAGTCGACTCCTCCGACGGCGTCACTGCCTCGTCGGTGGTGCCAGTAGTACTGCTGCTCTCCGTCGGCGGCGGTGCAGTCTCAGTAGTAGCCTCGGGACCGGCTGTTGTCCTCTCTTCTGTGCTGGCTTCTGTGCTCGCTTCCGGTGAAGCCGAGGAGCTAATAGTAGCCGACGAAGAGTCCGCAGTCGACGGCTCTGTTGTCAAAGTCGACTCCTCCGACGGCGTCACTGCCTCGTCGGTGGTGCCAGTAGTACTGCTGCTCTCCGTCGGCGGCGGTGCAGTCTCAGTAGTAGCCTCGGGACCGGCTGTTGTCCTCTCTTCTGTGCTGGCTTCTGTGCTCGCTTCCGGTGAAGCCGAGGAGCTAATAGTAGCCGACGAAGAGTCCGCAGTCGACGGCTCTGTTGTCAAAGTCGACTCCTCCGACGGCGTCACTGCCTCGTCGGTGGTGCCAGTAGTACTGCTGCTCTCCGTCGGCGGCGGTGCAGTCTCAGTAGTAGCCTCGGGACCGGCTGTTGTCCTCTCTTCTGTGCTGGCTTCTGTGCTCGCTTCCGGTGAAGCCGAGGAGCTAATAGTAGCCGACGAAGAGTCCGCAGTCGACGGCTCTGTTGTCAAAGTCGACTCCTCCGACGGCGTCACTGCCTCGTCGGTGGTGCCAGTAGTACTGCTGCTCTCCGTCGGCGGCGGTGCAGTCTCAGTAGTAGCCTCGGGACCGGCTGTTGTCCTCTCTTCTGTGCTGGCTTCTGTGCTCGCTTCCGGTGAAGCCGAGGAGCTAATAGTAGCCGACGAAGAGTCCGCAGTCGACGGCTCTGTTGTCAAAGTCGACTCCTCCGACGGCGTCACTGCCTCGTCGGTGGTGCCAGTAGTACTGCTGCTCTCCGTCGGCGGCGGTGCAGTCTCAGTAGTAGCCTCGGGACCGGCTGTTGTCCTCTCTTCTGTGCTGGCTTCTGTGCTCGCTTCCGGTGAAGCCGAGGAGCTAATAGTAGCCGACGAAGAGTCCGCAGTCGACGGCTCTGTTGTCAAAGTCGACTCCTCCGACGGCGTCACTGCCTCGTCGGTGGTGCCAGTAGTACTGCTGCTCTCCGTCGGCGGCGGTGCAGTCTCAGTAGTAGCCTCGGGACCGGCTGTTGTCCTCTCTTCTGTGCTGGCTTCTGTGCTCGCTTCCGGTGAAGCCGAGGAGCTAATAGTAGCCGACGAAGAGTCCGCAGTCGACGGCTCTGTTGTCAAAGTCGACTCCTCCGACGGCGTCACTGCCTCGTCGGTGGTGCCAGTAGTACTGCTGCTCTCCGTCGGCGGCGGTGCAGTCTCAGTAGTAGCCTCGGGACCGGCTGTTGTCCTCTCTTCTGTGCTGGCTTCTGTGCTCGCTTCCGGTGAAGCCGAGGAGCTAATAGTAGCCGACGAAGAGTCCGCAGTCGACGGCTCTGTTGTCAAAGTCGACTCCTCCGACGGCGTCACTGCCTCGTCGGTGGTGCCAGTAGTACTGCTGCTCTCCGTCGGCGGCGGTGCAGTCTCAGTAGTAGCCTCGGGACCGGCTGTTGTCCTCTCTTCTGTGCTGGCTTCTGTGCTCGCTTCCGGTGAAGCCGAGGAGCTAATAGTAGCCGACGAAGAGTCCGCAGTCGACGGCTCTGTTGTCAAAGTCGACTCCTCCGACGGCGTCACTGCCTCGTCGGTGGTGCCAGTAGTACTGCTGCTCTCCGTCGGCGGCGGTGCAGTCTCAGTAGTAGCCTCGGGACCGGCTGTTGTCCTCTCTTCTGTGCTGGCTTCTGTGCTCGCTTCCGGTGAAGCCGAGGAGCTAATAGTAGCCGACGAAGAGTCCGCAGTCGACGGCTCTGTTGTCAAAGTCGACTCCTCCGACGGCGTCACTGCCTCGTCGGTGGTGCCAGTAGTACTGCTGCTCTCCGTCGGCGGCGGTGCAGTCTCAGTAGTAGCCTCGGGACCGGCTGTTGTCCTCTCTTCTGTGCTGGCTTCTGTGCTCGCTTCCGGTGAAGCCGAGGAGCTAATAGTAGCCGACGAAGAGTCCGCAGTCGACGGCTCTGTTGTCAAAGTCGACTCCTCCGACGGCGTCACTGCCTCGTCGGTGGTGCCAGTAGTACTGCTGCTCTCCGTCGGCGGCGGTGCAGTCTCAGTAGTAGCCTCGGGACCGGCTGTTGTCCTCTCTTCTGTGCTGGCTTCTGTGCTCGCTTCCGGTGAAGCCGAGGAGCTAATAGTAGCCGACGAAGAGTCCGCAGTCGACGGCTCTGTTGTCAAAGTCGACTCCTCCGACGGCGTCACTGCCTCGTCGGTGGTGCCAGTAGTACTGCTGCTCTCCGTCGGCGGCGGTGCAGTCTCAGTAGTAGCCTCGGGACCGGCTGTTGTCCTCTCTTCTGTGCTGGCTTCTGTGCTCGCTTCCGGTGAAGCCGAGGAGCTAATAGTAGCCGACGAAGAGTCCGCAGTCGACGGCTCTGTTGTCAAAGTCGACTCCTCCGACGGCGTCACTGCCTCGTCGGTGGTGCCAGTAGTACTGCTGCTCTCCGTCGGCGGCGGTGCAGTCTCAGTAGTAGCCTCGGGACCGGCTGTTGTCCTCTCTTCTGTGCTGGCTTCTGTGCTCGCTTCCGGTGAAGCCGAGGAGCTAATAGTAGCCGACGAAGAGTCCGCAGTCGACGGCTCTGTTGTCAAAGTCGACTCCTCCGACGGCGTCACTGCCTCGTCGGTGGTGCCAGTAGTACTGCTGCTCTCCGTCGGCGGCGGTGCAGTCTCAGTAGTAGCCTCGGGACCGGCTGTTGTCCTCTCTTCTGTGCTGGCTTCTGTGCTCGCTTCCGGTGAAGCCGAGGAGCTAATAGTAGCCGACGAAGAGTCCGCAGTCGACGGCTCTGTTGTCAAAGTCGACTCCTCCGACGGCGTCACTGCCTCGTCGGTGGTGCCAGTAGTACTGCTGCTCTCCGTCGGCGGCGGTGCAGTCTCAGTAGTAGCCTCGGGACCGGCTGTTGTCCTCTCTTCTGTGCTGGCTTCTGTGCTCGCTTCCGGTGAAGCCGAGGAGCTAATAGTAGCCGACGAAGAGTCCGCAGTCGACGGCTCTGTTGTCAAAGTCGACTCCTCCGACGGCGTCACTGCCTCGTCGGTGGTGCCAGTAGTACTGCTGCTCTCCGTCGGCGGCGGTGCAGTCTCAGTAGTAGCCTCGGGACCGGCTGTTGTCCTCTCTTCTGTGCTGGCTTCTGTGCTCGCTTCCGGTGAAGCCGAGGAGCTAATAGTAGCCGACGAAGAGTCCGCAGTCGACGGCTCTGTTGTCAAAGTCGACTCCTCCGACGGCGTCACTGCCTCGTCGGTGGTGCCAGTAGTACTGCTGCTCTCCGTCGGCGGCGGTGCAGTCTCAGTAGTAGCCTCGGGACCGGCTGTTGTCCTCTCTTCTGTGCTGGCTTCTGTGCTCGCTTCCGGTGAAGCCGAGGAGCTAATAGTAGCCGACGAAGAGTCCGCAGTCGACGGCTCTGTTGTCAAAGTCGACTCCTCCGACGGCGTCACTGCCTCGTCGGTGGTGCCAGTAGTACTGCTGCTCTCCGTCGGCGGCGGTGCAGTCTCAGTAGTAGCCTCGGGACCGGCTGTTGTCCTCTCTTCTGTGCTGGCTTCTGTGCTCGCTTCCGGTGAAGCCGAGGAGCTAATAGTAGCCGACGAAGAGTCCGCAGTCGACGGCTCTGTTGTCAAAGTCGACTCCTCCGACGGCGTCACTGCCTCGTCGGTGGTGCCAGTAGTACTGCTGCTCTCCGTCGGCGGCGGTGCAGTCTCAGTAGTAGCCTCGGGACCGGCTGTTGTCCTCTCTTCTGTGCTGGCTTCTGTGCTCGCTTCCGGTGAAGCCGAGGAGCTAATAGTAGCCGACGAAGAGTCCGCAGTCGACGGCTCTGTTGTCAAAGTCGACTCCTCCGACGGCGTCACTGCCTCGTCGGTGGTGCCAGTAGTACTGCTGCTCTCCGTCGGCGGCGGTGCAGTCTCAGTAGTAGCCTCGGGACCGGCTGTTGTCCTCTCTTCTGTGCTGGCTTCTGTGCTCGCTTCCGGTGAAGCCGAGGAGCTAATAGTAGCCGACGAAGAGTCCGCAGTCGACGGCTCTGTTGTCAAAGTCGACTCCTCCGACGGCGTCACTGCCTCGTCGGTGGTGCCAGTAGTACTGCTGCTCTCCGTCGGCGGCGGTGCAGTCTCAGTAGTAGCCTCGGGACCGGCTGTTGTCCTCTCTTCTGTGCTGGCTTCTGTGCTCGCTTCCGGTGAAGCCGAGGAGCTAATAGTAGCCGACGAAGAGTCCGCAGTCGACGGCTCTGTTGTCAAAGTCGACTCCTCCGACGGCGTCACTGCCTCGTCGGTGGTGCCAGTAGTACTGCTGCTCTCCGTCGGCGGCGGTGCAGTCTCAGTAGTAGCCTCGGGACCGGCTGTTGTCCTCTCTTCTGTGCTGGCTTCTGTGCTCGCTTCCGGTGAAGCCGAGGAGCTAATAGTAGCCGACGAAGAGTCCGCAGTCGACGGCTCTGTTGTCAAAGTCGACTCCTCCGACGGCGTCACTGCCTCGTCGGTGGTGCCAGTAGTACTGCTGCTCTCCGTCGGCGGCGGTGCAGTCTCAGTAGTAGCCTCGGGACCGGCTGTTGTCCTCTCTTCTGTGCTGGCTTCTGTGCTCGCTTCCGGTGAAGCCGAGGAGCTAATAGTAGCCGACGAAGAGTCCGCAGTCGACGGCTCTGTTGTCAAAGTCGACTCCTCCGACGGCGTCACTGCCTCGTCGGTGGTGCCAGTAGTACTGCTGCTCTCCGTCGGCGGCGGTGCAGTCTCAGTAGTAGCCTCGGGACCGGCTGTTGTCCTCTCTTCTGTGCTGGCTTCTGTGCTCGCTTCCGGTGAAGCCGAGGAGCTAATAGTAGCCGACGAAGAGTCCGCAGTCGACGGCTCTGTTGTCAAAGTCGACTCCTCCGACGGCGTCACTGCCTCGTCGGTGGTGCCAGTAGTACTGCTGCTCTCCGTCGGCGGCGGTGCAGAATTTTTAGCAAGTATTTGGTTGTGCACAGTTGGTGAATATCGGTTTTTAATGTCTGTTTTGACTCTATGTTTGCTTTTATTTTTCACTTTGGTAGCGTTTGATTGTATATAGTGTTTTTTCTTTGTAGTAGAAACTGTATCGTTCCTGTTTACGTTTTTGAGTGTTGATGTAGGGTGTTGCATAAAATTGTTGTAAATTGTGCTTTTTTTGTTGGTTGTTTGTGCCGCCTGTGCCAAGTAGTTGTTAGTTTTGTTGCTGCGTTGGTTCTGCCGGTTGTACTGCAGGAAGGCTACTGTGGCGATGAGCAGAGCTAATCCGAGGAGAACGGCGGCTGAGTACGTCTTCATTCTCTCGGTTGTGATCTCTGCCTTTGCATTCAGGTTGCAGTGCTGTTCAGAAAGACTTTTTCAGTTCAGAATTTTAGTGCTGAGGTCCTGTTTAATTTTGGCCTGCCCATTTTGTGAATTCGTCATTAAGAAGTCGCGGCTTATCTTTCGGCGTGGCGTTGACCGGGGTATCAACTCGTGTTTTGAGTCTTTGTACCCTTCTTGCCTTTTGCTGACTGCGTAGTTTTTGTGCTAACTAAAAACTTCGTGAGTCAAGATTTGCGTTGCCCCGCAGGCGGTATATTTCTTTTATTGCTGCATCCTGAGCAGAATTTATCAAGTCTGCTTTTTTCACCAGCTGGTTTTTACAAAAATTTAATCGCATATGGTTGAAATCGCTTAAGTTGTTAGCTAGCGGAGTGCGTTCAAATTCTGGTAAGAATGGCGAACATACAAGAGACGCAAAGTGAAACGACTATCTCGCAAACAAGTTGATTATTTATCAGATTACATGTGAAAGAACAAGCAACATCGAACGTTATCTTATACATGTCCTAATATTGATCAACCTCTCAAAGTTAAAGCCCACTAAAAATGTGAGACATGCATCGGTGCTTCATTTACATAGTTTTTGCCAACTAACAAAATACGCTACCCACAAGGTCTTAGAGATGAGACGTTGAGTGAGTCGCAAATATGTAGGTTTTTAGCAACTGTATGACTGTAAAGATAAGCGTAAGTACTGAAAAAAACAAGCTGACACAGCTACGTACAGTACTGGCACTATCTATAGTTGGAATTAATCTTTCATTTCTTAGAAATTCTGGAGCGCAAGAGTGCCGATGCAAAACAGTCGACTGTGTATAGTCGCGATTCAGGTTGCACCATGGTGTACTGCTTTAGCGCTGCCATGCAACGACGCCCTTTACGCTCCAGAATTGCAGAGGCGTTTGCTACGAGTACACATCGTAGGCATAGCTGATCCAACCATTGCGGCACTTTCTACTTCCAACTAGCTCCGTGCTTTATTTGCCACAGAATTCTTTGAATCGGCGTAGACCTTTTTCAATTTACTCAAACAGCAAGCGGCGAAATTAGTAGCTAGATAAGAGTGACGCCTAGCTGGCATTCCTGCTGCTCTTTATTACTGAATGAGATACCGTCTCTGCCATACTTTAGTGTGTAAGACCAGTCTGCTGAGTGACAGCAAATGGTGTATAGCACAAACAATCAGTCTGCTGAGTGACAGCAAATGGTGTATAGCACAAACAATCAGTCTGCTGAGTGACAGCAAATGGTGTATAGCACAAACAATCAGTCTGCTGAGTGACCAATCAGACACATTAATTAGCACACACACAATTAGTCTGCTGAGTGACCAATCAGACACATTAATTAGCACACACTATCAGTCTGCTGAGTGACCAATCTGACACATTAATTAGCCCACACTGTGTCTGCTGAGTGACCAATCTGACACATTAATTAGCCCAAACTGTCTGCTGAGTGACCAATCTGACACATTAATTAGCCCAAACTGTCTGCTGAGTGACCAATCTGACACATTAATTAGCAAACACTGTCTGCTGAGTGACCAATCTGACACATTAATTAGCCCACACTGTCTGCTGAGTGACCAAAAATAAATTCCGACTGTGTTTTGAATTTCCCGATTGCAAGATAAACAAATAATAAAAGTAAAAAAACTATATTTTTTTGTTTTGTTATATTAGAAGCGTCCGTATGCAATTTAATTAATTGTAGCAAACAGTAGCATGGGCTGATAAACTATACAGACTTGTGGACAGCAAGCTCAGAGGACAACAATTAACCTCCGTCCAGATGGAACAGATCTCCGTTTGAAGAGTTTATTTATTACAAAAAATGCCTCAAATATTAATTAACAATTATTTCTAATGATAATATTAGATGAAAAATAATGCAAGTCACAAGTGTACACAGGTACAAAAGTTTTGACAAGTAATACAGCAATATATTAATGCCACGGTAATGTACACATATAGTACATTTTCATTAACAACAAATATAACAAACAAGGCTGCACTAAAGTAACAAAAATTCCCTCTGACTACTTGGACAGGCAAGCAAGTAGTAGTGAACTATAATAATACTTTCTAAAACGTATTCAACGATCTAGGAGTATTAAGCTAGCATGTCAAAGTAATTAAATAGCTATTTATTAATAATTCATATACCACTAGCATGTTTTCGTTGAATACTACTAAAGTTAGACCTATTGAGCAGCTAGCATGGAACATGCCATTATTTTTTATTAACTAAACTGGCAAATCAGTAAGGGACACTGGAAACATATGTAAAAAGGGATTTTAAACTTTTAAATTATTATTAAAGGATTTTAAACTACTGAAACATGAGATTAAGAAATAGAAGCAGAAACCATAGGAAAAAGAAAGATAGACGGGGGAGAAATAGAATGACAGATGGGGGAGAAATAGAAAGACAGATGGGGGGAGAAAAAGGATGACAGATGGGGGGAGAAATAGAATGACAGATGGGGGAGAAATAGAAAGACAGATGGGGGAGAAATAGAAAGACAGATGGGGGGAGAAATAGAATGACAGATGGGGGAGAAATAGAAAGACAGATGGGGGGAGAAATATGATGACAGATGGGGGAGAAATAGAATGACAGATGGGGGAGAAATAGAAAGACAGATGGGGGAGAAATAGAAAGACAGATGGGGGGAGAAATAGAATGACAGATGGGGGAGAAATAGAAAGAAAGATTGGGGGAGAAATAGAATGACATATGGGGGGGGAGAAATAGAAAGACAGATGGGGAGAAATAGAAAGACAGATGGGGGAGAAATAGAAAGACAGATGGGGAGAGAAATATAAAAATAGATGGGGAGAGAAATAGAAAGATAGATGGGGAGAAATAGAAAAATAGGTGGGGAGAGAAATAGAAAGATAGATGGGGAAAAATAGAGTGATAGATGGAGGAGAAATAGAAAGATAGATAGGGAGAGAAATAGAAAGATAGATGGGGAGAGAAATATAAAGATAGATGGGGAGAGAAATATAAAGATAGATGGGGAGAGAAATATAAAGATAGATGGAGAGAGAAATAGAAAGATAGATGGGGAGAAATAGAAAACAGAGCAACAAGTCTGCAAGAGACAGACACAGAGATATCAAAAAAGGACAATGCAGTTAAACAAATCATTGCAATTTTAACTCGGCCAGAATTCAAGACCTACTTGTGCGCGACTTCTTGTGCGCGAACCGGGTCTTGTGACGGTGCCGACGCTTAGGCGCCGCGGGCGCCGACGCGCCACCGGAAGCTGCACCAGCGGCCGCGCTCGCGGAAGCAGAATCGGAAGCGAAGCCCCGACGAAGGGCGGACAGCTTGACTGGGGACACCCGATAGGAGCCGAACCCGTTCAGGCAGTGCCCGTTGCGCCGCGTTACCTTGATTGTTAAGCCTGGAAATGTAACCCAGCTGATTTTAAATGGACATACGATTCTTATTCCAGCATCATGGACACCTATTCCAGCATCATGGACACCTATTCCAGCATCATGGACACCTATTCCAGCATCATGGACACCCATTCCAGCATCATGGACACCTATTCCAGCATCATGGACACCCATTCCAGCATCATGGACACCTATTCCAGCATCATGGACACCTATTCCATCATCATGGACACCTATTCCAGCATCATGGACACCCATTCCAGCATCATGGACACCTATTCCATCATCATGGACACCTATTCCAGCATTATCGACACCTATTCCAGCATCATGGACACCCATTCCATCATCATGGACACCTATTCCATCATCATGGACACCTATTCCAGCATTATCGACACCTATTCCAGCATCATGGACACCTATTCCATCATCATGGACACCTATTCCAGCATTATCGACACCTATTCCAGCATCATGGACACCCATTCCATCATCATGGACACCTATTCCATCATCATGGACACCTATTCCAGCATTATCGACACCTATTCCAGCATCATGGACACCTATTCCAGCATTATCGACACCTATTCCATCATCATGGACACCTATTCCATCATCATGGACACCTATTCCAGCATTATCGACACCTATTCCAGCATCATGGACACCTATTCCATCATCATGGACACCTATTCCAGCATTATCGACACCTATTCCAGCATCATGGACACCTATTCCAGCATCATGGACACCCATTCCATCATCATGGACACCTATTCCATCATCATGGACACCTATTCCATCATCATGGACACCTATTCCAGCATCATGGACACCTATTCCAGCATCATGGACACCCATTCCAGAAGCTCACCATTAGTTCGATCGAGCTCGGGTGATACAAGCTGGTCAGACACCTGATGATCTTGCTGCCGACGTCCGCCCCGACGATGCAGTCGCTGCTGCTGATGCTGATGCTCACGCAGCTGCAGCCGATGCTGATGACCATCAACGCCATCCTGCGAGCTGCCGCCGTCCCTTCGCCGATGCAGATGATGCTGCTGCCATACTGAGCAGACTGACACTGGCAGGAACCAGCGATGGCACCGAACTAATTGATGCCGCTCATGCTGCTGAGAATACGGCAGCCGAGACGAGCTCGAGGACAGCGTAGCGGAGGCGGGGGGCCGGCCTCGGCCACGGCCGCCACCGCCATTAGTGGCAGCGAGTGCGCTGGCCGGCGGGAAGAAATCGACTGCGGAAAAAATCGATTAACTTATAATGCTACTGAATGGGGGTTGTTGTAAGTAATAAAACACGCTTATTAGATGAAAATTGTAATTGGATTTTTTATGCTGCTCAAAAACCGGAATTTCAGAAAGCAGCGCTAATAAAAAAATAACGAAAACCACTGGGAAGCCAATGGCGCCAACTGACACGAGACAAAATGGCGCCAATTGATACGGGAAAGAATGGCGCCAACTGGTACAGGAAAGAATGGCGCCAGCTGACAAGAGAGAGAATGGCGCCGGCTGACAAGAGAGAGAATGGCGCCACATGATACGGAAGAGAAGGGCGGCAACTGACACTAGAGAAAGGCGCCAACTGACAAGGAAGCCAATGACGCCAACTGACTGGGAAGCCAATGGCGCCAATTGACACGGGAGAGAATGGCGCCAACTGACAAGGAAGCAAATGGCGCCAACTGACAAGGAAGCCAATGGCGCCAACTGACAGGGAAGCCAATGGCGCCAACTGACAGGGAAGCCAATGGCGCCAACTGACAGGGAAGCCAATGGCGCCAACTGACAGGGAAGCCAATGGCGCCAACTGACAGGGAAGCCAATGGCGCCAACTGACGCGGTAACTCACCCGGCAGGCGTTTCGCCCCGGCAGTCCGCAGTCTCAACAGCTGACTAATCTCCCATTTAAGCCGTTCCTCCCGTTCCACGCCGGCCAAGAACTGCCTGGCCTCGGCTGACCCGAGATACCGCAGGAATGGCTTCAATCGATCGTCAACGTCTAACGCATTGTAGTTGACGGCGTGCCGCCTCCGAGGCCCCGGGCTGGGGCCAACAGACGGGGCTGAGGCGGGCGGGCGGCCGCCGACCCCCCTGGCCAGGATGCAGCGCATAGCCTGGTGCAGCAGGCCGTGCCTAGCAGCAATCAGTTTCCGACGCTGTCGCTCCTGCAGCCGGCCGGTGTACATGTCGATTTGGGCTACGCGCAGCGCGTTGTCGAGCTCGTCCTGCTCGAAGCTGGGCTGCAGCTGGCACAGCAGGCTTTCAGCTTCATTGTCATAGTCGCGTTCGAAATCGCCTCGCAGAGGCATAAAGCCGAGCAGCTGGGCCTCCTCCTGAGTCAGGTCGGCCGGCGGCAGGGCCTGTGAGATGGGTTATGGGATGCTCAGTGTGGGATTTATGGAGTATGGGATGCTCAGTGTGGGATTTATGGAGTATGGGATGCTCAGTGTGGGATTTATGGGTATGGGATGATCACATTGGTCAGTGTGGGATTTATGAGGTATGGGATGATCAGTGTGGTATTTATGGGTATGGGATTATCAGTGTGGGATTTATGGGTATGGGATTATCAGTGTGGGATTTATGGGGTATGGGATTATCAGTGTGGGATTTATGGAGTATGGGATGCTCAGTGTGGGATTTATGGGGTATGGGATGCTCAGTGTGGTATTTATGGAGTATGGGATGCTCAGTGTGGGATTTATGGGGTATGGGATGATCACATTGATCAGTGTGGGATTTATGAGGTATGGGATGATCGGTGTGGTATTTATGGGGTATGGGATGATCGGTGTGGTATTTATGGGGTACGGGATGATCGGTGTGGTATTTATGGGGTACGGGATGATCAGTGTGGTATTTATGGGTATGGGATGCTCAGTGTGGTATTTATGGGGTATGGGATGATCGGTGTGGTATTTATGGGGTATGGGATGATCAGTGTGGTATTTATGGGGTATGGGATGATCGGTGTGGTATTTATGGGGTATGGGGTGATCGGTGTGGTATTTATGGGGTATGGGATGATCAGTGTGGTATTTATGGAGTATGGGATAATCAGTGTGGGATTTATGGGGTTTGGGATGATCAGTGTGGGATTTATGGGGTATGGGATGCTCAGTGTGGGATTTATCAATTATGGGATGAACAGCAGTGTGGAATTTATGATGGTATGGGATGATCAATGTTTGATTGATAGGTGTATGGGATGGATCACTCAGTGAATATGGGATTTATAGGGTATGGGATTAATTGATAAGTGTGGGGCAAATTAGTGGGGTACGGGTTGAAATGGGATCAGTGCAGCAGTAACTAATTAATTAGGGTCTCAAGCAAAAGTACCTGAAACAGTGACGGTGACAGAGGCGCCCAGGCGCAGCTGTCAAGTCTTCAACTTGACCCAGCGGTATCTCCAGCGGCTTTTCCTCAGCAACTGTAGTGGCTGCGGAGGCAGCAACAGGCAAAAAAGTCTTGGCCCCGATAACACCGCGCATATAATACTTAGAGTAGTGCTCAATGCACTGATCGCTAGTTCTACCATCAACTTTCGACGCAACGTCGCTCCAATTGCCGACGCCATAAACGTCGATAGAATCCAGCAGGCGGGTCTCCTCATCGAAGGACCAATGAGCGGCGGCGGCGTCAGTGGCCGGATGGAAAATCGCTTGCTTCTCCCAGTCGCGCACTGTCTCTAATCGGTAGTCATGACGACGCGAGTGCTTGCCAGCCTCGGCTCCGCTGGCGAAGCAGCGAACGCATAGGCGAACAATCCTGCGCTTCTGCTGCTGTGCTGCTGCTGCAGAGCCGGGTGAGACGGCAAGCGGCAGTCAGAGCAGCGATGTAGGGCGAACGCAAGCGTCGCAGGCAGTAACGACATGCAT
>NIVC01005055.1:0-27620 GCA_002269645.1 Macrostomum lignano | reverse complement strand
AGGATCGCAAGCAAGGCCAGGCTAGCCACGGCCAGAGCAAGCCCAGTCTTGGCTGCAGGATGGCTTGGCCATAGACTAAAAAATGGAATATCAAAATGAGAATAAGACGCTCAATATGAGACGGGAGTGAACGTAATTTATTTGCTTTTTGGCAGTCACCATACAAACAGCTAGCTAGGATGGTTGATCCATTGTTTACTGCGTCGATCAGACGCTGACGGTCTGCTGCAGAAATCGATGGTGCCATCACAGTGAAATCCAAGGGGTCAGATGCAACCCAAGGGGTGAAGAAGGAGAGCTGGCTGAGGGTCAGAGGGTTAGAGCGATATCTGAAGGCTTTCACACTCCTGGTCTCATATTGAGCGTCTTATTCTCATTTTGATATTCCATTTTTTAGTCTATGGCCAAGCCATTCCTGCAGCCAAGACTGGGCTTGCTCTGGCCGTGGCTAGCCTGGCCTTGCTTGCGATCCTATGCAGTCTTATTTTGAATGTCTAAAGTCTTATCTAGAGCGATAGCAAAAGTTAGCACGTTCTATACGCTTGTATATTGTCATGGCGTACTTCAAAAGTGCAGGTCTAAGTACATGTAAGTGTAAGAATGAATAAAATTTCACATAGATACCACTGACCTACTGCGCAGGCTCGACCAAATTCTGGGCCGTCAGGGAAGCAAAGACAAAGATGTTTACGAGAGTAAAGTCAGCCTAGCTTCACGAATCGTTAAAGTAGAGAGATCCGTAAGTAGATTGAAAATATACTTTTTGGGATTGATTAGCACTCAAAGTTAATTGAAAAAATAATAGTTTAACACATTTGATCTTCTGATAACCAGGTGGAAGACATTGAACGAAAGCTCGAGCTTCTCATTGACATGTACAAGGAGGACAGGCGAGCTATGTTCTGCGGCATCGAAGGTGTCCCTGTTGCCGCCCTGAATGACGCTGACGAAGGAGAAGATGACGGTGAAGGTGGTGGTGCAGCTGGAAGTGAAGGCGGCGGTGGAGGTGGCGACGACGACAACGGAGGCGGTGACCATGGAGGTGGTGGCGGCGGAAATATTAGCAGCAGTAGTGCGCGCCCTCTTCTCAGCTCCTCGGGCGGTGGCAGTGTCGATAGTGATACGCAGCCGTCTCAAACCCCGCAACAGACCCAAAAATCTTCCGGCCTTGCTGGCCTTCGCTCCATCCTCCAGGACTGTCAGTCCAAGCAGCAGAAGAAGTCGTTAACTCGAAACTACAGCGACCTGGGTCCACGCGTGCCCAAGCGAGTCACATATCGCTACCTGACTCAGAGCATCGGCCCGCAACATGGTCCGCAATCGGCACCGGACATCGAGCTCGTCCGCACACAATCGCATGCCGAGTCGCCAACCTCGCCGGTCCGCCCTGAGTCCTCTGCAGATCCGAGCCTTGGTCGCCCACGACACAACCGACGACGCAATCAGCAAAGTCGTCAACGATCGCCGCCTAGTTCTTTTATTAGCTCAGGTGTCCGTCGCGTCACCCACGCCCAGATCCACGAAAACGAGTGCGGCGAGTGCAACGAGGAGAACTATTTTAAGAATCAGCATGGAGGGGTTGCGAGTAAATATGGTGGCGAACCGATGGAGTTCCGAATAGCATCGGTGCCTAGTCCGCCTCCGCCCCCTGCCCGACGGCTAATCGATCTGGACGACGAAGAGGAAGACGATTTCGAAGCCGAAGAAGATGAAGATGATCGGGCATCTGGCTCGCATGGTGGTCGATACGACGTCTGCGTTGAGGAGGAAGATGACGATTCAATATTCTTCCAGCCCGCCAGGGCACTACCGCCGCCTCCGCCTCCGCCACCTCCCTCGACTATGCAGCAACAGCCGCAGCACCCTCGTCGAGGAGTGCATCTCCGACGTGATATTTCCCCAGCTCAGGCACCTCCATTGCAGCATCGACTCAGCTTCACTAATAGAGCTTTGGACGACAGTTCTGAAGAGGAAGATGCAGAAACGGTCTCCGCGGCGGCTGGTCGCAGACTTCTTGGAAGTCGACGACAGAAGAATAGCAGCGGTGTTGGCTTAGCCTCAGCATCTGTATCTGTACCACTGACACAACAGCCGTCGAGGCACTCAACCGAAGGCGGAGCGTCTACTTCAGCTACAACGATTTGGAAGAGTGCATGCTGACTAAATCTAAGGTTAACGTTTTGCACATTATTAAGCACTCAACTTGCCACTTGTCCAAGAATCGGAACTAATTAATTTAGTAAAACTGCTAAAAGGGATGACGACACAATGCTGTGAAATCTCATGATATTTTATAGGTAGGTGTACTACATGTGAATTAATTAATGAATTACACATTTTTAAGCCAATAAAGGTGCAAATAATGTTGAATTCAAATGCAAAGATAGTTGATAAAGACTTCTATAGTTCCGACGACAAATAGTTCAGCTTTGACACTACTTGCAAAAAATATTGCTGGTGCATAAAAAGTTATGAAACTGCATGCTTGAATTACATTCGAGTGTTAAATAGTTTTTTTTGCAAATCATTTTTGGAATCGCTGGATGCGCTATCTAATTTAGTGTATGCCATTTGATTATTTTGTATGAATAAAAATAAAAAAACTCGCATTGCCCAAGCAAGCTGCCAATGATTAGTACGTGGCAAGTAAATCTCAACTATAGCAAAGTTGCTGTGTTAAGTCCACAAACAGATAAGCTTTTCTCACAAATTTTATGCGTGTAATATTTTGTTGAGCCTATAGATTTATCTTTTTTCATTGCGTCTTCAATTTTTTGTAAAATTTTCTCGCTACTTTCTGTCTCTGTGAATGATTTTTATTTGAAAATTCAAAATTTTGCTGAAAATTGAGATCTTACACCCGCAAAGCATTCCGACGCTCGCCGACGCATCGTCGATGTCGATGGACGTCGCTAGCAAATGTGTATTTTTACATTAAATCGACGGCAAACGACGTTATGCGTCGGAGGAACGTCGTGTGATATAAAAGTGACCAGCGCCAGCAACGTCGATACATGTCAGAAACGTCGGTCGACGTTGCCGACGGCAGATTGCTGTACCGGATGGTCCTTAGGTATAATTACTGTACATGTATGTCAGCCAGAAAAAACTCTCCAATTGGTTTGTCACGTATTTTTTTCTTACGCTCTCAACAATTTTACTCTGTTTAGGCCATTTGATGCGTAAAAAATTGAAAAAATTGAATTAAAATTGTCTTCTTTCGTTAATTTGCTTTTTTTAATCATGCGTCGCGCGTACAAAAACACAGGCTATAAAATGCGTCTTAGTTTATTGTCTTTTTAATTAGCAATGATATGTAGTCCTTTAGTATAAATATGAAAGACAGAATGAATGAAGACAGCTAGTCTAATATTAAATTGACTTTTTGATAGAAAACGTTGCAAGAATTGATCTTGGCTTTTTCCATTTGCATTTGGTGGTCAAATTTAGACTTTTAGTCCAATCCGAGCTGCTTGGACCCCTCTGTTGCCACCCCTTGCAAGTCCACGAATACAAGCGTATCACATTCGTATACTTCTTGTGTGATTCGAAATTGGTCACAAAATTTTTTTTTAAATCAAGCGACGAAAGGCGTGCAAGTTTATCAGCGCGCACTGATACAAATGCGCAAAACAAAGCATTTTCTTCAACAACTGGTTCTGCGCCACGAAACTATCGATACACCACTAGAGTGTTATGAAGCCTCGATCCTATCGGTATACAGTATATAACCAAGCCTGAACCAAATTCGTCGCTATATTACAGTTAAAGAAAATCGATCTATTCTGAGATTTAACTCTACGATTCTACACTCCATGTCCCTGTTGTTCTCCTGCTTTGATATATTTAACTTTCATGTGAAATTCAACAAGTAGACTTGTTCTTGCGGCCACGGATAGAGAGACTAAATATATTATAGAACCCATTTACACAGCCTTAAGTTAAAGCATCTTGTTTTAAGGTTCTTCAAGACAACAAAATTTATTCAGAACATAGGAACTTTTCGCTATAGATTCTTCAAACACGCATAAAAGAATGGTACGGTTACAACTGGATTGGAAAATTTTTTTGGTTTTACTACTAAGCACTGATAGTTTTGGAGGTAAGTTCTTCTCACAAGCTCTATAAAACAAGAAATAAACAGGTGTGCAACCATTTAAAATTTTCTA
Source organism: Macrostomum lignano (assembly GCA_002269645.1). Classification (NCBI taxonomy): domain Eukaryota; kingdom Metazoa; phylum Platyhelminthes; family Macrostomidae; genus Macrostomum; species Macrostomum lignano. The sequence continues at coordinate 23,451 of NIVC01005055.1, read as the reverse complement.
CGTAAATTTAATATTCTACCTATTTTACTTAATCTACTTTTCACACGAAAAACCAGCTTCATGCTCAATAAATACAATTCTAAGCGAACCAGAAGGTATTGTCCAGGCTAATTCCTCGAATGTAAACTACCGAGGACCTAGTGTCAATGTTGATCACTGTTGGCTGCTCAGCACTAACAATGCAGTTGAGATACAGTTCACCCTTTTTATATATTTGAGCATTTGCCGCACAGTTCACTTGTACGAAAGATCGGAATCGCCAAGTAATGCTACAGAGAGGTTCCGTTTGTCGTCTGGAAAATCGTCTCTCTCAGAGTTCTGGCTCGCTGGCCCTGTTCTACTACGATGCAAAAGCAACGGCGTGGGATGGAACGTGGGTTTCAGTTTTCGATACAAGCACAGGGCCACGTTTGGTGCAAGTTTTATGGGAGACAGTTATTATGTCAGTAAGTTTTTTACGCAGTCTTAGTTGCTGAATGCATTCGTTTTTTGTTTTGTGGGAAAATCTATGGAAATATTTATATTGACATAATATAGCTCTTCATAGTGCTGTATTTTCAGAAAGTTCAAATTTGATTATACTCATCTGTCCTTGAAGTTTTTCACTTTCACATCGAATCCGTGTATAATTTTATTGACAAGTGCCACCGAAATTTGGATAATCATTCCCTCCCTGTCTAGTCAACTACATTTGTATAAACTTATCGGCACAAAAGAAAACTTCGCCGTGGCTTGCCCGGTCTAGGCTACTTGTTATTTTACTCGTTTTGGTTCTTAGTGGATACTGGCTTGAATTGGTATTTGCTGCCACCAGCCAGGTTCTCTGCTGTTCTTAATTCTCATTATGTAAGACTAAATAATTAAGACAGGAATCCATAATTGTTATTATAATTCGAAAGATTATAATTAGAAAAGTGATATGCAATTAGTTGCAAGGCATTATTAGTTCCCGAGTGCAACATAATGACTACCATAGTGTGCTGTTACTAGCGAAAACTACTGATAGTAGTTTTATGTATTCCCAATCCTAATTCCCTGGTCTTAACTCGCTTAATCTTAGCTGACCCTAAGCTCCAGTTGCTTCTGTTTTTCTAAGTCCCGAGATGAGCTACATGACTTCCTTTTCTAGAGCCCAACTGCTCTATACTGGTAAAAAAACTCCCAAACTCCCTTGTCTATCATAACCCCTAACAATTCCCAAGCCTGCACTACTACAATTAGGTAAAATCACATTTAACTAGCTATCTGCCCTATAGCAATTATTTAATGTGATGTAAACAAAAGTAACACTGAAAAATCGCTAAAAATCGTCATTTACTGCAACTATTCTAATACATGTATGTCCATATAAAATGCAGATCCTGCCACAGAAATGATAAAAGCTATTAGTGGAGAACGATACAGTCATCCCGACTTTCGAGCGCAAAAGTATTCGAACAATTTGAGAGTAGCTTGGAGCATTCAGGCCAAGAACTTACAATCGGTCTGGATAAATTTCGCCTCATTCCGCACTGAAAAAGGATATGACATGCTGCAAGTATTTCAGGGCGTCGTACCAAGCATTGGTAATATGTCTCTGTTTAACCTAACGGGTGGTGACCACAATGGAGTACAGACAACATTCACTGGCAGTGTGACTCTTGTGTTCCGAACGGACGGTTCAGTGGTCAAATCCGGATTCAAATTTCAATTCTGTGTTTCTGACCTTCCTAGTTCTTGTAAGGAAAGTAAATTTATTGCTAAAAACAATCGAAAATCTGCTTAAGCTGGTTCAATTAAAGTTTGTTTTTGCAGCTTGCAGAAACAGCGAAGTGTCGACTTTATTTTATCTCCATACTGACGAAACGGCTCATCGATATTTTTCAATTTGGCACAGTGACATGGGCCACATTAGAAAGTGCATTCTGCACCCAGTTTGCAATCAAAGTGTGGTCGTCGCGCACGTTAGTTATAAAACAATTATGTTCATTTTAAAAAATTGCTAATATACTTATTCAGTTGGTAGAGTGTTTTCTTGATTATTTCAGCAAGCGCACCATTCTCATGACTTTAAATTAATTCACACATTGATTGATATGCATCAGAATTTGGCCGTATTATGCATCGCTACTATAAATTGCCAATTTTCTGGACTACCTGGCGATACGACAATCACCCCGCCCGTCCGTAAGAAGTTTGTTATCTTATCAACTAAGCATTTTATTTCACAATATGTGGTAATGTATAGGTAAAAATAACATTTCAAATAAATTAGTTTACCATGAATAATTTCACCGTTAGAAATATGAATACCCTAATCACCACTGAGTGGAACTTTCAATTACACAAGTGCAATTCTATTTTTCAGCCGACCCAACATCAGTACATATTGAGCCACTGCAACCAGAGCTGTGGCCCCTAACGGGAGTCGTTCATTTTCGTGCTGTGTCTGAGCCGGCCTGTTCGCGCATTAGGCACCGGTGCAGTCTAAAGACCTCCAGTGGAATGAAGTACACTGCTACGAAATTCAGCCTTGTCAGTGAAACTCGTTTTTGCTATTAATAACGCCAGGTTTTAATGAAAGCCTCGATTCTCTAATTGTTTTAGTCTGCAAAAGAGTCAGCTGGTACTCAGTGCCTCAGCTCAGTGACGTCGGTATTTGCTGTGGCTGCCCATCCCACGGTCTGGGCAGGCTCAACAATCATGTGCCAATTGCGGAACGGCGGTTACGAATCGACAGCGCTTCGGTCAACGAAATGTACGTACAGCTTTACCTTCAGCAGGGTTTAAATACGATTAATGTTGCATAAAATTCCTCTTTATTTTTTATAGGGGCTTACGAAGTTGGATGGCACTTTTCTGACCAGTCTAATCACTTTGGTCTAGAATTCAGTGTTTCGCTATACCCAGCAATTAACTTCTCCGTACAAGCAAGGTGTAATTTGTGGAGCGAATGCAACAGTTCCAGCTTCGAACTGGGACCTTATTTAGTAAAGGTGTGCAGCACATACATGTACTATACCAGGGATAACCGCGTTGTGTAGCAGAAGTCTTAAGAGTTTTTAACTAGATGAAAACGAATGAGTTTTAATTACATGCGTACATTTACAGAAGGCGTTACCTTAAACAAGCCAACGGATAGAAGATTATGCAGCTGCTTTGCAGTAGTATATTAGCGTATATAATTTTTTACCTTGATCGATCAAGGTAAAGGCAGCAGCAACAGCCATTTGAGCAATCCCGATGTTCGAACATGAATTTACGAGCGTATCACGAAAATACATATTTCAGGGACTACTCAAACATGTTTTTGAGTTCGAAACATGTTCGAGTAGTCCCTGACATATTTTTTATAAATAGCTTGTAAATAAATTAGGAATATAGTTTTCTAAAATACTACTACACAGCAACTTTAATTGTATCACGTCTAGTTAAACTTATTAGTGTTGTTTTCGAGCTTGCTTACAAATTTTAAAGAATTGCTAGCAATATAAATATTTCCCTTGATAATTCTTTCACATAGTACTAAAGGTAAAGCATTTATAATCCTGAATATTGATAGAACTTTATATATTTATGATATATATTGAAAGATGCAACACTCCGGCACTCCGATAATTGATATTTCGAAAAAAAGTTTTCATAAACATGCACTTTTTCATGCTAAAATTCGACTTTTCAGGTGATTAATTTGAACACTTCGAATTTATTCAAGACTGCTTTCCATTTTCGCAAAACTGGTTCGAAAATGATCGCCTGCTTCAAAAATGTCACCTGTCAGTTTTCTGCTTCTGGACTGTCGAAATTAATCATCTCCCATCCGCTTCCTGCTGGTAAGTTGCTTTCATTGTATTCCAACGACAATTCTTAATTTTGCACAAGTTTCATTGTAACAAGCTATAATAGATTTGAGTGCAAAAATTAAGTTAGTATTTATAGTATTTCATGTGTTGTTATTTTGCATAATTTTTGAAGAAAAAAATGCGTATTTCCAGAAAAGGAACCGATGGCAAGCGAAATAAATATTCATAGATATTCAGGAATATTCATTAACTTCTTTAGTTTCCCAATTTATTTTAACTTTTAGGATTGCAGGAACTCTGTTGATTTAATTCATGTTGGATTGAAATTGCGATATTATTATATTAACTGTGTAACATATGAAATGCATCAACACGAATAATATTTGGTACAATATTCCATGTACTATTAAAAAGCAATGACAGAATGCTAGCCGCAAGGACCAATGGCAAAAAAATAGGACAGAGGTTTATATATCTTAGCTAGGATGCTTCTATTATGGTGATCCGCTTTAAAGATCAGAATGTATCCTTGTTGTCACACTCAAAATCAAACTATACTAATAAACGCTACTGAAATCACTGAAGTTGATCCAGAGTCCGTAAAAATTGAGTTACTAAAGCCTGATCTGTGGCCTCTGTCCGGAATGCTTCAATTCAAAGTAGTTTCTGAATCTACCTGTGCTAATGTACGACACCGGTGCAGAGTAAAGACTGTCGGTGCCGCAATCATCACTGCCCGTCGAACGAAAATGGTTTGTGCTGGCATATTATGTAGATATTCAAATTTCGCTTTACTTTTAAAACTTTAGTTTACATAAACGTGCTTCTATTATAGACTATAGCAAATCCAAAAGGTCCTCGTTGCTTCAGTACAATAAAGTCACAGTTTGTAGCGATCACTCAGCCATCAGCTTTGGCAGGATCAGTTATTATCTGTAAGCTAGTCAACGATTCTTTTGTGCTAAAGCTGTCGCCGCTAAATTTAGGTGAGTTTTAATTACTTAATTATCGCAAACAGGTTGGATTCATTATCATGGCTTCAGTGCGGTTCTGAATCTAAACACATGAACTTGTGGACTTTCATAAGCTCGATATTTTATGTTGTCGAAATCAGAAAGTTCGATCACTTTATGAAGTCAAAACTTCATAAACTCTAATTTTGAAATCGTAAAAAGTATTGCGAGTCACTTCTACGAGCTTGAGACGTAAAAAACGTGAAAAAATCTACCATGAAAAATTTTGACCTCGTGAAAGCGACCCTTCGACCAACTAATGATGATTGTAAATAAAGCCGAATGAATTACTGAAATGTCTGCAGCAACACAGGCAAAAAGCTTGTAGCTAAAATTAATATAACTGCAGATGGCAGGCTCGCTACAGTGTGGGAGCGACCGGCACTGATTGGTTTAGCAGTAGCAACTGTCGTTTCTGTCCTGGTTGCAGCTTTCTTTTTTGCTCGAAACTCGTCAAAATGAGCAGAGGTCAGCAAAATCCGTCAACTGAACTCGTGATGCAGCAGCTAGCTACATCTGCCTCTGTTGCTATTTGCAATCAAGATTACGGTGAACAAGATTGTGTAAGTTATGTGCAATTAATTTTTACAATTATTTTCTCAAACACAGATTTACATAGCTCACAAAGTACTAATCAATCATTGTCATTCTAGATAGAGGACAGGGAAATCTATGTTGCTTAAACGGCTGGTCGAAATCCTAACCTAATTAAAACCTTCACCTACAATTACAGAATGTATTTGTTGTTTTGTAAAAATACTATGGAAAACTATTTTAGCTACCGATAATAAGAAAGATGCCATTAAAACTTTTTGCCACTAACAGCCATTCAAATATGGATTAGGAGTGTGGAAACTGCCAGTGCCTTCCAAATATGTTACAAATCCCTATAATTGGTCTGGGCTGTCGCTTGGGAAAAAAACTTGTCACGATTAACAACACAAATGACAAGCCTGGTAAAGTTACGACGCAGTCTTTGGACCTGCAACTGGCCATATACTCAAAGACTGTCAAAAATCCCTGTGGGGCAAACTCGGCTTGCAAAAGTTATTTAGAATTGTCCATGGTTTCATTTATCCGTCGTAACTGCTATCGCAAAATGAAGTGTACGTTTTCGTGAGGCCATGTGAGACTGCCATTTAAAGAGAATTAAAGTTCTCCTGTGAAATTCAGATTTTGTGTAGAGTGTGTAGAGTAATTGCATAATTATATTCCGGGTGACATCAATTACTGCATGATTGGAAATTAAAGTGATCAATACGCACTGATTATTTCAATAAGGTCCCAAATCAGGTAGACTGCACTACTGAGAAGAAATTTTACGCGCAACGATTATTTCGTCACAAATAACATTGAGTGGTAAGCTACGTTTTTATTATAAAATACAATATTTAGACTGCTAGTTGGACCGTCAAAAGTATACTTTACGTAAATATAGATATGCGGTAAAGGTTTAATTTTTTGTTATTATTCCTTAGATATTCCTTTGATGATGTTGTTATTGGCTTTTGTTTCTATTCCGCTTTTCACGCGCAATAATTTTACCTAAAAATAAATACTAACTCAAAATAAAATTATCGAATTAACTCGCATGCTCATGTGCCAGCGCTATTTTTATAAACTCTGTTTTTTAAGCCTTGATATTTTGTCGTTCATTTTTGCTTTACTAGTAACCAAGTTGACTTAATACATTAGCTTTTCTCGTTTTTTACGTAAATTCATTTTTCCTGTCATTATTAATTTTAGCATTATCAGAAGTAAGTATACGTAAATAAATAACTGATTTTATACTGTAACTTTTCTGCTAATAAATTCTTTTACGTATTTTTGTTTAAAATTGTCCGCCATATTTAGTAAAATTAGTATATATACGCGCAAATAAACTTCTTCTTCTTGCATGCTCTTCTGGCGATTGCTCCTAGCTGAGTCTGGAGTATGAACAGTTTGTTCTAAAAATAGAAGTGATTCAGCTTTCAGTCTTCCTTTCTTTCCCCAATAAATAACCCCTCTATTCCCTTGAAGCGCCGACCGCTTCTCCCCTCCCAGCGAACACTTCCCCTCCCCCCTAGTTGAAAGAACTGTGCTCCCCTCGACCCCTCTCCCCCAGTTGTGTGTGCATTCAAGCCTCCCCTTCCCCTTCCCCTAACGCAAAGGCCGCCCAGTCCCTGCGCGCTCCTAGCGACTTATCCCAAGTTTTTAAATTTAGACAAATCCTCTTCCCCTATACTCCTTCCCCATTAGGCCCATCCCTTACCTAATGTCAGCATTCCCTATTAAATATTGAAATTCCCCATTAGTGCGTTTCCCAGGAAACTCTAATCCATTGCGTAGCCCTATTCGGATTAGTTTATATAGACAGTGTCTTGCCGCTCGGACACTCACGCTGCCAGGAGTAACTTTAAAGCATACTCCTTCTAGTAGTGATATTTGCATATTTTCTCCCTAAATTCTAAAGAACCCCCCGAAATCCCCTGTAATAATCTAGTATCAGCAACAGAATAAAGTTAATAAACCCCGACCCCTACAACAATTTGGTAACAGCAGTATAATTATTAACAGAGAGCCAAGAGGCCTATCACACCACAACATCTTGAAACAGACTTAGATTTAAAAAAAAAACTACTGTTTCGATCAAAGTTACAATAAATTTATAAGTGATTTTTAGGCTACAAGCTTTCAGGCCAAAATGATGACAGGGTTAACATGTTGATAATACTCTAACACCGACGGAGACTCAAACCTTTTAGTCAGCCTTCATTTAAGATGAAAAAAGCATATTCATTCTGATTTAAACCTAGATCTAGTAGATATCCTGAGCATACAGGGCGGTGCAGCGCTCTTTTTTGTTAGCGGCCTAGGCTCGATTCCAAATGCAGTCACATTACTTTGGATCATCTCGGCTTAGCTCTGCTCGTGCAATTAATGCTCTTGAGGGCCAACCCCCAAGGCACAGTGAAGTGTACATGCCTAACGATAAATAAAATTAGCGCCACTGTACACCTTGTGTGAGTGTGTGCCTGTGCGTATGACTGCGTACGTATCCGCGCGCTTGTGTGTCTGCTCAGGGGAGTCGGCGGAATGGACAATAATGCCTGACGCCGTTTGTGTGACAATGCGGCTAAAGTTCCTAAAGCTCCTGCCTCTAATATTGAATAACCATGCTTATCAAGAATAGGCGTATACTATTACTGATGGAAACTATGCCATTTTTTTTACAAAAATCACTAAATTTAGACATGCTTTTCCACAGTTGGATGCTGAGATATAAATTTTACTCATCATAATAATGTGCTACGAGTATAAAAATACCTCATAGCGTATTTTAAATACTGTCCGCAAATATTGTTTTGAAAAGTACTCAAGACAACCAATAAACCAACTTGCCTTCAGTATAAAATTAAACACGATTGGGCACTAAAAATTCCAGATGTGACCCAGAAAGAGACCTGTTTACAATAAGTGAGCCATGTTATCGACTATACTGCTTCACACGCTGTTAACTCTGACAGTCAATTTTAACATCGACTTAATCCAAAGATAACTTTTCAGTGGAAAAGAGATCGCAGATGATTGTGGAACTGTATTAAGCGTTTGTTTATATCAAGTGAATAAAAGAGTTCAATCTATCTTAAAATTCAAAGCTATCTCAGAAACCGTTCGCGCACCACAAAGGCAATTATTAGCTCTTAACCAAAATGTTGCTAACAGCGAACCTGAAGGCTGTCTGCCTTCTTTTTGTTATAAACCATGGAATCAAGTTACTAGCGGGTGAGTTTTTTATTACAGTGATCCAAACGAAGTGCTGTTGCCGACGTTAACCTATCGGCAATGAGAGGCGCGCACTCCGCCATTTCGTCGATTTTTAAACATCCAAAAATGCTTTCAAACTTTCAGCTAAAACTCCAGGAAACTGCAGAGCACCGTCTAATTTAACTGAAATGCACGGAAGCGTCACACTTAGTCCTGCTGCAATCGACTACAATGCAAAGCTAGCAAACAGCTTCGATCACTGCTGGCTTTTAAATCCAGGTGCCGGCTTATCGATAAAAATCTCATTTTCTACGGTTGACATCGTCTGTCGCACTGTTCACGTGTATGGAAATATAAAAAAATTATTTAGTCCGGTAGAAAATTTTCAAATTTTAAGAAATGCTTATTCACTGTCGGAATACTGGGTGTCCGCACCAGCTCTGCTGAGATGTTCTATCAAAGGTGACAAGTGGAAATCGGGTTTCCGGTTTCATTATGAATCTTCCGCTCCGTTCAATGTTCGTTTGCAGGGATTGATAACAGAAAGAAGTAAATAAAATTTTTTTTATTTTTTTCATGACAATTATACAACCCAAATATTTTTCCTACCAAACAATTGGACAGATATACCCGTAGAAATTATCAGAGAAATCTGGGGAATACGAACGAGTCATCCGGAATTCGGTTCAAGAAACTACACCAATCAGCTGATCAAGGCTTGGAGTATTCATGCCGAGGAGTTTCAAATTGTTCGAATTTATTTTAATTCGTTTCATTTAGAGGCCGGCAACGACATATTGCAGATATACAAAGGTTTGGTGTCTGATATTGGTTCCGCTTCACTATTGAATTTAACCGGAAAACATGACAAGGTCGCCAACAATGTGCTGAATTTCACTGGAAGCGTGACGCTTGCGTTGAAAACAGATGAATATGTCGTGAGGCCCGGGTTTCAGTTTCAATTCTGCGTTGAAGACAGTTCTTCTATTGGTAAGTTTTATACCATTTTGTAACGTTTTTTTCCATCAGCAAAAGCTTGGTTTGCAAAAATGGGGGCTGCTAACCGCCAGCGCTGTAGGTAAAGCAGAATGGTTTTGGTTAGTGCGCAGAATTTTACGAATGAACGAGTGCCAAATTTTATGGGGCAAATTGATACTTCAATTCACTTTAAATTTTAGGACTGCTACTTTGCTTAAGAAATGCTAAAAACAAGAAGATTATTGCAAAGATTTGCATCCTATAAAATTGATATTATGACGAAAATATTTTATTTGTATTCCCAACATGTTTCGCTGTAACTTGCAGCATCGTCATGTGACAGTTTTTGTAATGGGACGGTAATAAAATGAAAGTACGGGCCAAGAGTTTTAAAACAGGTTTAAGTAGCCGTAGAATGGTCTAAAAATGTACTAGCCCCCTTCTGTCAGTTGTACATTTCGGGTAGGCTTTAACTGTTTGATGTACAGGGCTTTCAACACATTTAGCTTGTGGTGGTGTTGAATCCGATCAAAAATTCAACAGTAGTGCTCCCCGCAGCATCCAAATATGTTACGAATCTCTATGATTGCTCTGGCGACTGTCGTTTGGGAAAAAACTCATCAGGAGGAACAACACAGCCTGGAAGGTATCGTCACAGTCATTTCACAGTGTTAGCAACGTAATGAGCTTTTTCTTTGTAACAAACGATAGTGAAAATAAAATCCAAAAAGATTTTTGTAATCTCTATTATTCATACTGATCGAGTTAACAACTTTCATATTTACACGAAGTTCCACTGAACCATACTCTAATTTGAGTTATTAAAAAAGTGCATCTTCAGATTCACTGCAGATTGAGCTACTACAGCCTGACCAGTGGCCAATAAAGGGCTCGGTCCAATTTCGAACATTAGCGGAAAGTCGCTGCTCCGTTCCGAGAAAATGCGAACTGTCAATATCAAGTCGTAATAGCTCGATTGTCGCGGCTCCATTAGCAGCTTCGGTATGTTTCGCTAATTTATAAGTTTTTGGCCGTTGTTCAATTTTCATGCATTTAATTATGACGATGAAACTTTAGGTAGAACAACAAACAAAAGGTGCACATGCCTGCACTAGTCCAGTAACTTCGCTATTCTCAGTGAACGTTAAGCCCTCAGACATCAATGGTTTAGTTATCGAGTGCCACCTATTGAATGGAAACATTGTGTCACGTAACTTGCCTTTGATGAACTGTAAGCATTCGCTTTTCAAAAATAGTTTTGAAGTTACATTTTTTACAGTTGTCTTTATCTGTTTGTTCCACAGGGACAAGCGAAGTGATATGGGATGCAGACCAATGGTCCAAGAAGTCCGCTTCAGTGTTTAAAGTTGCTTTGCAAACTGCTGCAAAAGACACATCAGCAACTTGTCGATTGTACAAGGAATGTGGAAACCGTTTCATCCAAGTTTATCCCCAATCGGTAATTATCTTCTATGAATAATACTCGTACTTGCGTGGGACCAGGTATTTTTAGGAGGAGAATAAGATAATAAAAACTCTGGAAAGCAAGTTACGATTGATCATTCCAGGAAAATTGGCAACGGAACGACACCATGGTTACCTTTGAGTTTCGTCACAGCAGACTCGACCACCAGTGCGTTCGTAGTATCACCTGCGAGTTTTCAGCGGGCGGTCTGAGCAAGTTAAAAAAGTCGCTTTACTTGCCTCAAAGTAAGCGTTCAAATGATTAAAAGATTTACTACTATATACGAGTATTAAAGACGTCCGTCTCTGATGATGAGTCTTAGAATCGTAGCGGAGCGATAATGAATGCATGCTTGAATGAAGTTAGACCAAGAGCTTGTATAATTCACGCCCAAGAGGTTGAAACCCCTAGTCGCAATATGCACGCAATGAATCTGATAGTGTTCAGAATCTTGATAGTTTTCAGTGTAAAGTTCAACTGAACCTCCTCATTGACTATACGGGTCAGTAGTTTTCCCATTTATTTAAAACTCATATTGTACTTGCAGTGGATCCGGAGTCTTTGAGCATCGACCTGCTAAAGCCTGAGTTGTGGCTTCGTACCGGGTTAGCTCAGTTCCGTGTTGTGTCCACGTCCGCTTGTGCCAGAGTGAGACACCGGTGCAAGCTGAGGACAACCAACAGCACAAATATTGCTGCTCAGCTAATACAATTGGTACGCAAATTGTGATAACTTGGAAAGTTCTCCTTGTCAAAAATATCACCAGCTGCAATAGCAACTCTTTAAATTTCAGGTAGTTTCCGATCCAGTGGGCCCTCAGTGTCTCAGTTCTGTGACGTCACACTTCTCCGTTGTGGTTCATCCCGTAACGGACATAGCAGGATCAGTTATCGAGTGCCGAAAGCTAAATGGAAGCTTGACTGTACAGCTGAACCTGCCGCAAAAATCGAAGTTCGGTGAGTCTTTGAGTTCAGTTGCCTGAGGATGCAACCTCTTTTATTTGAATTTACCAAAATTTATTTGAAGGCCCAATTTCGTTTAAAAATAATTGGTGTTAGACTTCTTTTTTACTTTTAGCACTAAACTTCTGATCAAATGGTGCAAGTTTTTTCTAAAATCGATCGCATACTCCTGGATACATACATACAGACAACTCATTTTTAGCATATGCAAATGTCAATATCTCATCTTTTGGATGGGGCTGTATGCATGCAATTAAAACTGGAAGCTTCATACGATTGACATTTTAGCTCGCTTTAATGCACTTCAAAGGAAAATTGAAGCTTTGTTATATATACTTGTATTTACGCGGTATTTTAAATATTATAATTTCCAGTGCATTAAAAAAACTCAATGTACAAAGATTGGTTCTAATCGCAGATTAATAATGCGCATTTGCGCATAGGTTTGCAGTGATTAAAGAAGCTATTAATTATTATTTGCTTATTAGTAATAGGAGAGCCTTACCACAATATTACATCGCATGTTAATTAAATCTGAATGCAGGCGCCAGACTCGTTCCTTGGTGGAGAATGCCGGTGTTTCTGGTCCAATGGGTTGTGATCGCGATTGTCAGTCTGGCTCTGATCTTAACATTGCTCAGTGTAGCCGCGAGTAACTGCAAAAAATGTCGTCATAACAGACAAAGCAAAGCTGCAAGCAGCAACGCGGCAGCTGAAGCACTCAAAATGGAGTCGAGACCAGCAGCTGCGATTGAGGATCCTGTAGTTTATTACTCAACAGAAGAAGACAGGCCGCCTTGTTCTAGCCAGGACATGTATGTAACGTAATGTCATGTAATTGATATTATATGACATTCCAGAAAATACCGCTGTGCACTAACAAATGTTAGAAGTTTACAAACGTACTTAATCTAGCTGTAGCTTACAAGAAGCAATTCAATATAAATTTTACATTTTAACTGAGAAGTTCGATCGTTTAATTATTGTTCTTGTAAACCGGCAATTTTATTTAGATCTGCATATGCATTCAAGTATTCAACACTTACCAATGTAAGCAAGGTTTCAATAATTATCCAGTCTTATGCTCAGTGATTCTAATTCTTTAGTAGCACTGATTATAGCTAAATGAGGCAGAATCCTTATAAACTTTGTATATTACTTATAACAGTAGTTAAACCCGAGTTTTAATCACAGCCAATCAGAAATTTTCTTCCACATTTGTTTAATTTCCCCAAACAAATCAAATCCTTTTGTTATAATTTTAGTAATTGTTAAAATGCGTCCCACCTTCCCCAAATTTTCTGTATTTAAGGAATCAGGTTGACGCTAGAAAAATATAACCTCGGCGATCGTTCTCAATATTTGCCTTTAACTATTCTTGCGAGAATCTTTTAGCGAAACAAATCTAAATTTGGCTAAGCTTATCTCGTTATTTCTTTCATAAGATAGGGAAACCAGAGGTCGTGGAGACCCAAAACCAGGACTCTAGATAGGGAAACCAGAGGTCGTGGAGACCCAAAACCAGGACTCTAGATAGGGAAAACCAAAGGTCGTGGAGACCCAGAACTAAGGATCTGATTAGGAAACCAGAGGTCGTGGAGACCCAAGAATAGAACCTGAGTAGGGAGATCGAGATCGTACAGATCCTAAGAAAGCCGTACAGGCCAATAATAGGCATTAAGAGATTAGGTATTAGGGAAGTAGATTAGTTACCGCTGGACACCCTTGATCCCCGGAAAATGCTAGACTTTCGGACAGAACTAGGGAATTAGACAGTGTCTTACCGCTCAGGCACTATACGCTATCGCAATGTTTCTAGGAAATCGTGTGAAATTAGAAATCTCTAGGAAAGAGTCATAGATTAGGGCTGCCAACGCTACTCAAAGTAGATATATTAGTGACAATTTATAGGATAGAGAAATTAGAACTAAAGAACTGCAGCAACTTGGTGAGATAATTTCAGTAGGAACCATAAGGGCTAGCACATAAATATTAATTTCCTGTACTAATTCTTGACAAAAGTTACAATTATTAGAAAAACAAACAGGTACTAAATAAAAGTTATTATTTATTCTCCAGTATCATAAAGTTATGTTCCTGATTCTTTCATACAAGCAAACTGTTAGAAAATTTGTGCAGGAGAAGAAAAATATTTTAAAAAAATTATATCAATAACACACCGCTGTGTACATTAAATATGAACACTCTCTATTGTATATTTATAAAGCAACAATGGGCTGACAAGTTTCTTACGCTAGCTCCTACTGCAAATTTTTATAGGACGGTTGAAATGTGTAGTTTTATTTACCATACTAACTTTATAAAAACCAAACAGTTCAAATAATCTACGCTCGTATTTGCAGTTCAGAAAGTAGGTCATTTCACGTAAACACATACTTTTTACGGGTAGCTGCGAGCGTAATTGATAAAAAAGAACTCAAAAGAGCTAATCGTAACTCAAAATAAAAGAATCTTAGTCAGAAAGTGCATTTGAAGTTGGTGCAGCTGTACAATCTAAAACATTAAGCTTCATCATAGGACCTCGAAAATATTGTTGAATATTGAACCACCGCATCTCTGCCTCTCGTTGTCCTCGCAGGGTATGGAACACTTTTTTTCGTCAACCTTGCCGTGCTTGCCGTAGGTCGATCCGCCCCAGCAGTGCGCTCCGCCTTGGACGCCGAAATATTTCAGGCCAAGTCGCTTGCAAATCGAATAGCACTTCTCGTGGCTCATGAGGATGCTGGACACCAGCTGACCGAGGTCACGGTCCTTGTGGTTATCTTTGTAGCAGCCGAGGGCCTCTGCATTGTGATAAAGACAGATATTGGTTGCGCATTTGGGATCGCTGGCAACTGAGGATCTGAGAATCCGGCCTCAGCAACTGAGGAGCTGGGAGGCTGGCCCAGTGACTGAGGATTTGGGAGGCTGGCTGGCCCAGCAACTGAGGATCTGGGAGGCTGGTCCAGCAACTGAGGATCTGGGAGGCTGGCCCAGTAAATGAGAATCTGGGAGGAGTGGCACTTTGTTAGCAGTGGGATAGAGCAGACACGTTTTTCTTGTGAATTTTTTGTGAGAACTATTAGAGATTAACTTCCCATTATCTTCTTTGAATCCTAACTTACTGAATTTCGCATCTCGCGGAAGTTCCATAGGGTAGCCAAGGACCTGCATCTCGCAGACTGAAATGGCTCTATTTTTCTTGCTTTTAATGCGCAGCCGATCGCCGAAAAACTTGCATGGGAAATACTTCGACTCGAACGTTGCACCTTCGTAATCCGCGCAGACTCGATTATCAAGTGTCAGCAAAAATTGGTTGAGTCCATCGCCGCAACAGTCGGCTCGGTTGAAAATTTTGATTTCAGTCACCAGAGAGGGAATTTCCAGTCTGGCTGACATCCAGGGCGTTGCTTCGTCTATGGTGACTGCACAAGGACGCGCATTGTGGTTGCTGTTTGCATCGCCATCGAATGCGTTCTCGCAGTAGCCGTTGCCGCTTACACTGCTCTGCTGGCACCACTGAACTCGCAAAGGGCTGCCGGGAAAGCGTATGGCTATGGAATGAGTTGTCTGTCTTAGTGTCTGTCTGTCTGTCTGTCTGTCTGTCTGTCTGTCTGTCTGTCTGTCTGTGTGTGTGTCTGTCTGTCTGTCTGTCTGTCTGTCTGTCTGTCTGTCTGTCTGTCTGTCTGTGTGTGTGTCTGTCTGTCTGTCTGTCTGTCTGTCTGTCTGTCTGTCTGTCTGTCTGTCTGTCTGTCTGTCTGTCTGTCTGTCTGTCTATCTCTGACGGTCTGTCTGTCTGTCTGTCTGTCTGTCTGTCTGTCTGTCTGTCTGTCTGTCTGTCTGTCTGTCTGTCTGTCTGTCTGTCTGTCTGTCTGTCTGTTTATTAGTTTCGATCTCACTATCCATCCTGATTGTTCTTAGTTGTCTCACCTGATGTCAGTTTTTTGTTCATTTAAATAAATCTTTTCTGGCTATTTATTACCGTCTTTATTTCCTTCTTTCGTTTTTCTCAGGGCAAAAAGTTTTTTACACAGAAGTATTGATTTTGTCAGTTAAATGCTCACCCAGCATCGTCAACAACTCCCCGAAATCTAATTGGCGCGCCATAAACTGTGACATCGCACAGAGTCAAAGCCGCTGAATCCATTCTGCTCCTGATGACGATCTGGTCCGCAACGGTGTCGCAAGGAAACGAACGCTTAACAAAAGACTCGTCGCTTTCGTAGCGGAAGCAGACGTCATCACCTGCCATAATGGTTACTGCGCGAAGGGCGTCCGGGTGAGAACGATACAGCTGATCGATATTGAGCAGCGTTATCTTAGTTATATACGCCGGCGTCTCGAGGACGCCCATCCACCAGGGCTTGCCTTCCAGAGATGTCACGGCGCACTGGGTTGGCTCCTGATTGTAGCTCTCGTCTATGGCGAAGACGCACGAAGACCGTCCACTGCTCTGCTCGCAGTTGCCAAAGTACAGTCGGCCTGATGCGGATTCGAGTGGATGGAAGGAAATGTAGTGGCGAGATTTTTCATGTTTTTTTCGGGGCTTTTAAAAGCTTTAAATGTCAAATATCGTCGGAAGGCTTATTAGTCGTTTTCGCCACTGACAATGCTAAATTTCGAGCTTGTAGTACGTAGCTAACTATATAGTTTTACTGTTAGCAAGAAGTAAGCATGTACTTAAAAATTATGTAAATATAATACAAGAAATTCAGCATTTAAATAAATTTCCTATCTCTGAAGTGGTCATATCCTCTGGAAACTGAACTAATGACGTTTTGACAATGTTTAGTCTTGGACATAGTATGATAAATTTATGGTTTTAACTTTTAAGAGCGTTTTTATTGCTGCTTATGCTATAGTTTAAGAATATTGTAGCATAAACATGTCTCAATGTAAATTTAAGCCAGTATTTTAAGTAATTTAGTGACAAGGGAATGCGAGATTTTAGAGTGAGGAGAATGCTTGAACAGGTGTTGAATTTACTAACCCAATCTCCAATAAAGGGTTAGGGCTTGGGCAAGAGTTTCATCTGAATATCAGCCAAGTTTATCAATTCTTTCGTGTCAAAACAGCACCACAAATACGGTAAATAAGAATTGTCTTACCTTCTTGTTCGCCCAGTAGTGAGAGAACTTCTGACCGAGGTTTGTGGAGTTTAACGGCGCTGGCGTATCGGCATAGGAGAAGCAGCACTGTTAGCAACAAGTGTGAAACCCATGGTTGAGACATTCTGCTCATGTTTGTTGAAATTTAATGCTAAAATGAACAGAAGTTAATTCTAAACTGATTCTTTGTCCCACTCTGCTACGAGCGTACGCTAACTGTTTGAAGTCAAATTAGACGAACTCAATTGACGTTATTGCATATTTAACTCCTAGAGTTTGGTTCTATGGCCAAGAGTGAGCAGGGATAATAAAAATAAACCCTTATTATAGTCAAGGAGTTTTATAATTAGCAGGATAATTATAGAACTCCTTGATTATTGTCGACTCGTAACTTGAAAAAAAACGTGATCGAATGCTGGTTGCTGGAGTTGAAAAGCTGCTTTTGTCGGGCAAGGTTCTCCGAGCTCGTTTCTTCAATTCTTCTTCCTCCGGAGTAGTCTTTTTGAATTCTTAAAAAATAGCCGAATATGAGAGCCTGACAATTTAATCTGTCGACGTCGAAGTATTCGTCGAGTGCTAAAGTCCATATATTCCTTGAGTGCAGCAATCAATGTAATCCTACATTTTCACCTAGACGTTCAATTGTTTGTAGTTTTTGTGAACCGGCCATTATATCTACATCTGATCACTGAATGTATATTCAAGTATTCAACATTTACCAATATTGTAACCAATATTTCAATATTTATCCAGTCGTTTGTCCAATATTTCTAATGAATTCCCTGTACTGATTCTTAGCTAACGTTACTTTTATTAGCAAAATTAACCGGTATTGAATAAAATTTAATTCTTTATTCGCCAGTATCATAAAATTATAATTCTAATATTTTCATAATGCCTTTCAATTTCAGCACGACACAAATAGACTTGTTGAAATCGAAGATTTTATATCAATGGTGAAGACAAATTAGAATATTTATATGTAGCAACCCTCTGTGTACATAAAAAATAAACACTCTATATTGTAGAAAAGTATTTATAACAAAACAATGCACTGAAAAAGTTCTTACACTCTTGCTGCAACTTTATATGACAGCCAAAATGATGTGTGTGGTTTTCTTTACCATTCACAATTTAATGAAAAACCGTACAGTTCTAATGGTCTACACTTGTATTTGTAGCTGAGAAAGTAAGACAGTTCACGTACTCGTAAATATACACTACTTACGAGCGCTCGTATTTTTAGCTAGCTAGCTACTTCAAAAGAAAAATGACTAAAAAGAGCTGCTCTCAACTTGAAAAAATCTTAGTCAGAAAGTTCAGTAGAAGATGGTTCCCAGCTGTAAGACCTAAAAAACTGCAATCTACCAGCAATGAGATCCACGAGCTTCATCACAGGACCTCGAAAATATTGTTGAATATCGAACCACCGCATCTCTGCTTCTCGTTGTCCTCGCAGGGTATGGAACACTTTTTTTCGTCAACCTTGCCGTGCTTGCCGTAGGTCGATCCGCCCCAGCAGTGCGCTCCGCCTTGGACGCCGAAATATTTCAGGCCAAGTCGCTTGCAAATCGAATAGCACTTCTCGTGGCTCATGAGGATGCTGGACGTCAGCTGACCGAGGTCGCGGTCTTTGTGGTTGTCTTTGTAGCAGCCGAGGGCCTCTGCATTGTGATAACGAGATATATGAGCGTATTGGTTGTGTAAGATGGTTTGATTAGTTGATTGCAGGTGCGAAAGTTTACTAGCCCGTATGTATATTTGCTCGCTTTACAATTATAATATATAAGTGAGTGCCTTGGCGTCCTGGGCAGCCAAGTGTCGGTCTACGCCAGGGGTCGGCAACCTTTTTCCACTTGAGGGCCAGATGAGGTTTTCAGTTCAAGACCACGGGCCACAGGTCGTCCCCCGATTACTTCGCCCCCCCCCTCCTGGGTCTTTCTTTACCCTCAAAAATCTGCCCTCTGGGTCTTTACCCTCCAGAATCCGCCCTCTGGGTCTTTACCTCCAAAATTTGCCCCATGGGTCTTTACCCTCCAAAATTTGCCCCCTGGGTCTTTACCCATCAGAATCCGCCCGTCGGTCTTTACCTTCCAGAATCCGCCCCTGGGTCTTTACCCTCCAAAATTTGCCCCATGGGTCTTTACCCTCCAAAATTTGCCCCATGGGTCTTTACCCTCCAGAATCCACCCCCGGTCTTTACCCTCCAGAATCCACCCCCGGTCTTTACCCTCCAGAATCGGCCCCGTCGGTCTTTACCTTCCAGAATCCGCCCCTGGGTCTTTACCCTCCAAAATCTGCCCCCCTGGGCCTTTACCCCCCCCATACCATATTCGAAAGTTTGAACTGATGTGCTGTCTGTCTAGAGTTTGTAAACAGCCACTTACACGATCAGTTCGGGTCTCATTGTTAACTAATTTGTTATTAAAGTTGGCAATTGAGGAAAGAAATTTCCCATTATTAGTGCACAAAACTTTTGTAGGAGAAACAATGAAGTTACAATAAAAGTGCGGGCCGGATTGTAATAATTAAGATTAAGGAAGTTCGCGGGCCGCATAGAAAGTCTTTGCGGGTCGGATCTGGCCCGCGGGCCGGAGGTTGCCGACCCCTGGTCTTCGCCTTAAGCCTATTTTCGTCTTGGCTTGTTCTTACATTGATGACTGAAAAGGAAGGCAGTGCAGAAAGCCCTTCAATGGCGGTGACTCAGCCCAAGCTAGTTTTGTCAACATGTTTTTGCGGCCGCCTCAATACCAGCATGGACAAGACTTTGAACTTTGGCTGGCGCGATTCAACAATTTCGCATCATTTCTTCGAGTGGATCAGCGCAAGAATGCTCTGCTGTCATTCCTCGATGACAAAGCATATCAAGCGGCCAGCAATTTGGAGGCTGCCCGGTCCTACGACCACTTTGAGAAGGCTCTGAAAAATCGATTTCGGCCATCAACATCCTCTGCTGAGCTGCAGGCGCAGTTCTTCAATCTGACTCAAAAGGACGGTCAGTCGGTTGCAGACTACTCCGATGCCCTGATCGTTGCGGCAAAGCGCACTTTCCAGTGATGGAAACGAAAGCAAGTGCTGAGCAGGAAACGTCAGTGACAGCGAAGGACGAGCTGCTCAAAGGTCGGTTTCTATCCGGATTGAGGGAAACAGCGCGATTCATGGAATCGATACAGTCACAAGGAGGCACCGCTACGGCTCTGGCTGCTAAGGTTCCCGAAGCCTTTGCAGTCGGAATTCAACGGTATCTGAAGGAGCTGTACAACAAGCTCAGTCGCTGGGAGTCAAAGGACCAGGATCATCGTCAGAGCGGCGACAGACGCAGAGTCGTGCCATGCTGGAAGTGCGGTAAGTCGGGCCATGTTCAAAGATTTCGCACTCAGAAGTCGGGAAACTTTGATGGAGCGGCGACCGCCGGGGTGCCGTTCCGCAAGTGAGAATCCCGGCGCAACCAGTCGTGGAGGTGTCCAGCTCAGCCACTGGAGTAAACATGCTGGTAAACTGTCGCATCCTGCCAATGTGTATCCCTGCCAGCTGTCTAGTTGACACTGGGTGTTCCCAGTCTCTGATGTCAAGTTCCCTGTTTTGCAAGCTGAATGAGAGGCTCCTGCCTTTGACGACTCCGGTGCAGTTGAAGCTGGCAGACGGTAACTATTTGGCTGCCTGTGGTTGGCAGGACGTGCAGCTAAGTTTCAGTGTGGCAACGGTTCGACAAAGAGTTTTGGTTGTCGAAAATCTGGCCAAGGATTTTTTGCTGGGTGCAGATTTCCTGGCAAACTGCGGCTGCGTCATCGACTGCAATCGCCAAACGCTCACTGTGTGCGGTCAGCAAGTAAAAATGGAGTCATCGGCAGCCAGTAGCTGTGTATTCGCCGTTGAGGTAGCAGACAGGACAACCGTGCCCGCTGGTCACGAAATCGTTTTCCCAGCGAGATTGGCAAGTGGGTAAGCTGCAGCTGTTGATGGTGAGTGCGGCATCTTTGAGCCTGACAATTCGAAGGACATCTCCATGGTCATGTGTGGAGCGCGCAGCCTCTCGGTGTTGCGAGGAGGACTCATCGCCGTTCACGATGTCAATACGGACACCAAGTCGCATACATTTTACCCCGGAACAAGACTGGGGACTTTTGAGCCGATGTCTGATGGTGCCGATGCAGAGTTGTCAATGCAAGTTGAGTCAGTGAAAGGTCAGATCGCTGAGTATGCACCAAATGTGATAAAAAAATTGACAGCCAATCAAGTTCAGTGTGTCAAAGATCTTCTGTATCAGTACCGGGTTGTGTTCTCGAAAAGTCCAAACGACCTGGGTTGCACTTGACTACTTGACCACAAAATTGACACCGGGTCGGGGAAACCCATCAGAGTGCCTCCTCGCCGATTGTCGCCGCCAAACTAGCTAGCTGTTTTAGAGATGGTCAAGCAGATGGTGAGAGACGACATCGTAGAGCCTTCGAATTCTCCGTGGTCGAGCCCGGTAATTCTGGTGAAGAAGGACGGCAGTTTGCGCTTCGTGAACGACTTCAGACTGCTCAACTCCGTGACCGTCAAAGACAGTCATCCACTGCCTCACACCAGCGATCTGATCGATGCTCTCGCAGGATCCACAATGTCCTCAACGCTCGACTTCACTAGCGGGTACACCCAGGTGATGCTGGACTCGGAGAGTCGCTCAAAAACAGCATTCCTTGCGCCACAGGGATTATTCCAAAGCAAGAGACTACCGCAAGTGTGTGCAATGGTCCTGCCACGTTTTCACGTTTTCAAGGCTGATGGAACTCGTTCTGAAGGGCCTCTGATGGAAGTATGCCTGTCATTTCTTTACGACG
The DNA here is from genome assembly GCA_002269645.1 of Macrostomum lignano. NCBI lineage: Eukaryota > Metazoa > Platyhelminthes > Macrostomidae > Macrostomum > Macrostomum lignano. The sequence continues at coordinate 1,570 of NIVC01005055.1, read as the reverse complement.
TTGTCATCTATCTTTTCGAAAGGATTCGAGGAGCATCTGCGGCGTCTTGAGCTTGTGTTGCAGAAATTCAGAACCGCTAATCTGAAGTTGAAGCCGACCAAGTGCCACTTGTGCTATCAGGAAATCTCATTTCTAGATTTCCGAGTCGCAAAAGATGGCGTGACCACTGACCCGGACAAGATGAAAGCAGTGTAGGGTGGCCAACACCCGAAGATCGTTCAGAAGTGCGACAATTTCTGGGTTGTGTGTCAACTATCGTCATTTCGTTAAAAAGTACAGTGAGATTGCTGAACCGCTGTACAAGCTCACGCAAAAGGACGTGACCTTCAGCTGAACTCTCGAATGCTCAGCAGCATTTAATCGCCTAAAGCAGTGCCTTACTTCCGGCCCAGTCCTCATCATGTCGACATTCGCAGAAGACGCTGAGTTCGTGCTGAATACCGATGCTTCTGGCGTGGCCATCTCAGGAGTTCTTCAAGAGCGCCGTGGTGGCAGGACGCAGGTGGTGGAGTACGGCAGTCGCATTCTGCCCAAAGCAGAGAGAAATTACTGCACAACGAGGCGTGGGCTGCTGGCAATTGTGCACTTCGTCGGTCACTATCGTAGCTACTTGTTGGGAAAGAGATTTATAGTACGTACTGATCACGCCTCACTTATTCATCTTCTGCGCTTCCGAGATCCCGATGGTCAGCTGCACGGTGGCTGGATACACTAAGCGAATTCGACTACCGCAAGGGCGAGAAACATAGAAATGTAGACGCACTCAGTCGGTGACCGTGTCGAAAAGGACCTTGTCTGTGCAGTGGCTCTGCGCTCGCTGTCGAGTTCAATGACGACAGCGCGATTCGACGAGCACAGGCAGAGGATTGGTGCATGCAGAAGCTGGCGAACTGCTTGCGAGATAGTCAACCACCGGACAAGGCAGAGACGGAAGGCAGCGGCAACTGCTGTCCGAGTTTAAGCGGCTGACACTGGTGAACGGACTGCTGTGCCGCCGATGGGAATCCGAAGATGGCAGCGCCTTTTGTCAGCAGCTGCTGGTGCCAGAGAGTCTACAGCGCGATGTTTTGTCGAAGCTCATGCTGGAACAAGCGGCAGCCACTGCCGACCGCAGAAGACCATTGAAAAGATCAGGACGCGACTCTACTGGCCTGGATTGACAGCAGATGTGACTGACTGGTGTGCTGCATGCCTCGAATGCGCGACAATGAAGGATTCTGGCCAGCACAGGCGGGCGCTTCTATACAGAGCATGGCGGTCGGCAGCGTTGGCCAGCGACTGAAATGGACTTCATAGTGGGCTTGCGAGTGTTGTGATTGACAATGCTTGCGCAATGAACTGACCACTGACAATTAACTATTGACCTTATTGAATGCGTGGGCGTATACTGTACTCAGACTAGAATGTGTAGGTGATTGCGTATCGATTTGGCAATGAAACGTGCAAGTAGGAGTTTCACCTCTATAAACATATTGTGAGCGAGATTTGTGTCTCGCCGAGAAAGCTTCAATCAAGAAACTCTCTGTGTTAATTAGAACACAACACCGAGGACCGATCGTGAAATTCAGTC
>NIVC01005054.1:0-25000 GCA_002269645.1 Macrostomum lignano | reverse complement strand
TCCCGAGTTTCTAAACTACAGATCCCGAATTTCTAAACTACAGATCCCGAGTTTCTAAACTACAGATCCCGAATTTCTAAACTACAGATCCCGAGTTTCTAAACTACAGATCCCGAATTTCTAAACTACAGATCCCGAGTTTCTAAACTACAGATCCCGAATTTCTAAACTACAGATCCCGAATTTCTAAACTACAGATCCCGAGTTTCTAAACTACAGATCCCGAATTTCTAAACTACAGATCCCGAGTTTCTAAACTACAGATCCAGAGATTCTAAACTACAGATCCCGAGTTTCTAAACTACAGATCCAGAGATTCTAAACTACAGATCCCGAGTTTCTAAACTACAGATCCGAGTTTCTAAACTACAGATCCCGAGTTTCTAAACTACAGATCCCGAGTTTCTAAACTACAGATCCCGAGTTTCTAAACTACAGATCCCGAATTTCTAAACTACAGATCCCGAGTTTCTAAACTACAGATCCCGAGTTTCTAAACTACAGATCCCGAGTTTCTAAACTACAGATCCCGAGTTTCTAAACTACAGATCCAGAGATTCTAAACTACAGATCCAGAGATTCTAAACTACAGATCCAGAGATTCTAAACTACAGATCCAGAGTTTCTAAACTACAGATCCAGAGTTTCTAAACTACAGATCCCGAGTTTCTAAACTACAGATCCAGAGATTCTAAACTACAGATCCCGAGTTTCTAAACTACAGATCCCGAGTTTCTAAACTACAGATCCCGAGTTTCTAAACTACAGATCCCGAGTTTCTAAACTACAGATCCCGAGTTTCTAAACTACAGATCCCGAGTTTCTAAACTACAGATCCCGAGTTTCTAAACTACAGATCCGAATTTCTAAACTACAGATCCCGAATTTCTAAACTACAGATCCCGAGTTTCTAAACTACAGATCCCGAATTTCTAAACTACAGATCCCGAGTTTCTAAACTACAGATCCCGAGTTTCTAAACTACAGATCCGAGTTTCTAAACTACAGATCCCGAGTTTCTAAACTACAGATCCCGAGTTTCTAAACTACAGATCCCGAGTTTCTAAACTACAGATCCCGAGTTTCTAAACTACAGATCCCGAGTTTCTAAACTACAGATCCCGAGTTTCTAAACTACAGATCCAGAGATTCTAAACTACAGATCCCGAGTTTCTAAACTACAGATCCCGAGATTTCTAAACTACAGATCCAGAGATTCTAAACTACAGATCCAGAGATTCTAAACTACAGATCCCGAGTTTCTAAACTACAGATCCCGAGTTTCTAAACTACAGATCCAGAGATTCTAAACTACAATCCCGAATTTCTAAACTACAGATCCAGAGTTTCTAAACTACAGATCCCGAGTTTCTAAACTACAGATCCCGAGTTTCTAAACTACAGATCCCGAGTTTCTAAACTACAGATCCCGAATTTCTAAACTACAGATCCCGAGTTTCTAAACTACAGATCCCGAGTTTCTAAACTACAGATCCCAATTCTAAACTACAGATCCCGAGTTTCTAAACTACAGATCCGAGTTTCTAAACTACAGATCCCGATTTCTAAACTACAGATCCCGAGTTTCTAAACTACAGATCCCGAGATTCTAAACTACAGATCCAGAGATTCTAAACTACAGATCCAGAGATTCTAAACTACAGATCCAGAGATTCTAAACTACAGATCCAGAGATTCTAAACTACAGATCCAGAGATTCTAAACTACAGATCCGAGTTTCTAAACTACAGATCCAGAGTTTCTAAACTACAGATCCAGAGTTTCTAAACTACAGATCCAGAGTTTCTAAACTACAGATCCAGAGATTCTAAACTACAGATCCGAGTTTCTAAACTACAGATCCCGAGTTTCTAAACTACAGATCCCGAGTTTCTAAACTACAGATCCCGAATTTCTAAACTACAGATCCTGAGTTTCTAAACTACAGATCCCAAAAAAATTAAAACTCCCAAAAAAGTTGCATGATGTGGGTAGTTTTTTCTCCTAGCCACTATAGACTTTGTCGGGTTTCTTTTTGAGAACTTCTTCGACTTCAGAGCACAGTTTCATGCGACTACCGTGTTAGTACACCTGACCCGAAGACATGCAGGCTCGCGTGATCCGGTGCTTCAACGTGATCCGCGTTAAGCCTCTCTCTCCTGATTAGGTGCTGGTCGCAGTTGCCCTGTCCTCATCTTCTCAGAGCTGTTTTGGGTATTTTAATTGAATTAACTAATCTGCCTAAGGATGGGCCCTGTCAACTAGAGCCTTAGGCTTTGCGTAAGAGTTGCTAATTAAAAAAAATTTTTGCTCAAGTTTTCCGGATCAAATTAGCCTTATTTCTTAGTTTTATCAGGCCTTCCTTTCCTATTGCGTAGAATTTCACTACACCATTCCTCCCCTCGAATTTTACGATGTTATTAAATGTCATTAAGAAATTCCTAACAATAGGCCGTTTACTTCGCACGAGGTAGCTGTCCCATTTATATAAGTCCATTCCAATGTCCTACCAGACCTCCCAGTCTAAATCCTCTTCCTCTCCCTCTCCTTCTCTCCTCTGTCTCCCTCTCACTCCTCTGTCTCCCTCTTCCTATCTCAGACTCCTATGTTTCCCTCTCACTCTCTCCGGTCTTCCTCTCCATCTCTTATCTATCTCCCTCTCTATCTGCACCCACTCAACTTATTTTCTTAAATCGTCTCCATTTCTCTTTTTCTCATCACTCCGTCTTTACTCTTTTTATCCCCATTTATCTCCCAGTTTCTCTTATATATTCATTTCCTACGGCTCCACACTGCCGCAGTCTTGGATGCGAAATATCTGTCCTGCAGAATCCGAGCCCAATCCATCATCCTCCACAGGCCGAACGTGAAAAAAGGCAGAAAAATCCAAACGAACTAAAGAAGATTATTTCCTAGGGCCGATAATCCTGTGGCCTAGAAATCGGTCAGTTTGTAAGGCTAATGCCCCGTCTTTAATACGAGCAATCGGAATAACAATAACTTCGCCTTAAATCCCCCAGCAGACTACATAACCATTTGGTTCATTGCCTCCCTACCCAAAAAATGTTAACGACTAGAGTGGTTTTTGTCGGTAGGCTTGATTGTTAATCCGCCTCGCGCTACACAAAAGCGAAGATTTGCACTTACTATTTACAACTATAGCTGTTTCAGCAGACCACCTCAATTCGCGTGTTACCCTGCATAATTATCCTTTAATCTTGAGGTCGCAGAAATCATGTCCAGAGCTGTGCGATCCCCCCTGCTGCCCTCGCGGCTCTGTCACTCCCTCTGCAGCGATCTGAAGTTGCTTCTGTTTTGTGTCCGACCGACCAAAGTCGATTTTTATAAAGAGCCGGGGCGAATTCCCCTTGGGGAAGGGCGTGAGGTTGGGACCCGACAAGAGCTATAAAAGCGTCTGCAGTCCTTGCAATTGACGTCATCTGCTTCCTTGCCGCCAATCGGTCCCTGTCTACTTCATTCCTTTTAGTGCTATTTTTAGCTAAAAATACTTTCTTATCCAGTTCTGCTACTGTTAGTAGGATAACTTGAGTCAAATGACTAAAAAGGTAGATACGCAATTACTCAGTGACAGAGTTTTCATCAGAGGCAGGGGCGCACTTTAAGCGACATTGACCGGTGAAGAGGCATTGCTGCCCGTTCCGCCGACTCCCCTGAGCAGGAATACAAGCGCGCGGATACGTACGCAGGCACACACTCACACAGGAGTGTACAGCGGCCCTAACTTTATTTATCGTTAGGCATGTACACTTCACTGTGCCTTGGGGAGTTGGCCCTCAAGGCGTTAATTGCACGAGCAGAGCCAGGCCGAGATTCCAATTCAGCCCCAAATTAATGTGACTGCACTTGGAATCGAGCCTGGGTCGCTGGCACACCAGAGCGCGGCTCTGGACCACTAGGCTACGGCCCCATTGAGGAACTGACTTATTCTATGACAGACAGACTTACTTACATGTATGTGACTGCCGAAAAGTCAATGTGACAAATAAAAAACGCAGAATAGCAAAAACTCTAGCTTAAAATTTCTGATTATAAAAATAAACCAACGAATATTTCCTGGAAATGTCACGTGCTCAAATTTCTAATAACAGAGAAATGTGCCGCAGGCACGGCTCTCTTGCAACTGCCTCGCATGAGTTGGGATCGCAGAGGGTCACGAGGAGGCATGGGGCTGACTAGTTGCCCCTGACAACCAAGCGACTCGCAGATTCTGGACGGCCTTGAGAGGAAGAACGCGAGAGGCTGAGAACGCGGTATCGAGGAAATCAATAATTCAGACCACCTATGATCAGGGAGAGGGTTTGGAAATAGGGATAGGTGCCCAGTGAGTAGAGAGGCAATATAAGTAGTTATGGGAAGACGGAGAAAATGTGTAGGTTTAGTATATATCTCTGCCCCCAAGGCTGTGAGAACTGACTTCCTCTAATCCAAAAAAACTTGCTGCTCACGAAGCTCAGACGCATCCGCAATGCAGTCGCACAGTGTGGTGCAGAAGACCAGCTCATCGCCAGGCACTGCGGTCTCCGGAACAGCCGCCAGATTTCGTCGAGTACATTTTCTAAGAAAGAGGAGCATCTCAGCTCCCATGCCACCCAGGATTGCCGCCCTGTTGCCGCAGTGTAGGAATGGAGCTCTATGCCCAGGTGACAACAGGTAGGTGAGGCAATGACAGGCCGGCTTGATTTCCAGAAGATTCTTGATAAAAAAACAGACCCGAGTTTCTATAGTAGCGAATGCTGCTGCAGCTGAATAGAGCCAAAAATCGTTTGTTAGATTAAATTGGACAATGCGACCGGAAACTCGCTTGACTGAATCGTCTGAGCATGCCCCGCAACAGTGCAGATTCTCGGTTGTAAAGCAGAGCATGAGCTGATTATTATTCTAGGCTTCCTAGACGTCACAAGTGTACTTTCTCAAGTTAATGCATGTCTTTCTCTATGCAAAATAGGGTAGGAAAAAGTAGTGTCCAATTTTGCATGACAATAGTAATGAAAAACATAGAAAGGTAAGCCCCTTAGTTTTTAGATAGATAGATAGATAGATAGATAGATAGATAGATAGATAGATAGATAGATAGATAGATAGATAGATAGATAGATAGATAGATAGATAGATAGATAGATAGATAGATAGATAGATAGATAGATAGATGGATAGATAGATAGATAGATAGATAGATAGATAGATAGATAGATAGATAGATAGATAGATAGATAGATAGATAGATAGATAGATAGATAGATAGATAGATAGATAGATAGATAGATGGATAGATAAATGGATAGATAGATAGATAGATAGATAGATAGATAGATAGATAGATAGATAGATAGATGGATAGATAGTTATACATTACGTTTGACGTCACAATGCCCCATGTCTGCACCCAAATGCACGGCCGCAAGCTCTAATTATTAGCTTGGCTCGCTCATAATTAGACAGCACAGCCACTGGCCTCCTTTGCCAAGTCGAGGCTCCACCCAGAGACGCGCAAGACTATTAGCCTTTTGGCATGCTCACTTGAAAGCGGGGGGGGGCGGCCTTCTCATTTCGACAATATCTCGGAATCCAATCTGCGTTTCTAGTTTCCTTTCTAACTGAATTCTATTGTATTGAGCACCGATACAGTCACGCAATCATCTGTTACATCCGCGGGTCGCATGGCAAGTATTTAAACCCACCGAGCTAGCTCTTGTACGATTCACTAATCAGATCTACTACGCTCGTACAGTGCCAAGCCTTACCCTTATTCAGTCACATGCTGACTCCAAGGAAGCGATTTCTCTTGCGAACTTCAACGATCAGTCTGTCGCGTTTGTCGTCGCACAATGTAGTAAAACGTGGCGGTAGGTCAGCAAACGCTAGCAGCCTTGGGGGCGTCAATCGAGGCGACTGGGAGCGAACTGGAAGGTACCGACCGAAACGCGTATTTCTTTTACTTTGATAAGCGACATTATTTGTTAATAGTTTGAGTTCAATTAAGTAAAGGTGGCTCGGGTAATGAATTACCTACCTACCGACAAACCATTTTTAGTATATGAGAAACCAGCAATCAGCGCCCCCTGTTGCGGAGACAACAAATAATGGAATGAAACTTTTTGAATAAACTACATGCAGCATCTGACCCCTCAGCCTTGACATCTTAGCAATTCCCCCCCCGTAAGCCTTGACATCTGAACAATTCCTCCAGTAAGCCTTGACATCTGAACAATTCCTCCAGTAAGCCTTGACATCTCAACAATTCCTCCAGTAAGCCTTGACATCTCAACAATTCCTCCAGTAAGCCTTGAAATCTCAGCAATTCCCCCGTAAGCAATCGTTGATCCTTTAACGGCATACTGCTTTTCGATTCAGTGAGATAGAATGACATCCACTTCTACAGTTCTTAGCTGCCTTTTTACATACTATTCGCATTAGGTAGCTTCGCTAGACACCTTTCAGAGCCTAACGGTTTTTTAGTCCGGGTTTATGCTTTTGAGGTTACAGTCGTAACCTACGTTTGTTTGTAAGTTTGGAGCTTAAAATAGCACAAGACAGTCGAAGGTCCCTGAAACTGAACAACTCCCAGTATGATGCGCTTGATGCGCTCCACTAAGCCTCGTTCCTCGATCATGTGTATTTATTAGTTGAAAATCGATTCTTAATGAGCGGGATTAACACTGACAGTGTGTTGCCAAAGTGGCAGTGGCTTCACAGACAGTAAGGTTCATTACAGCCGCATATCGTTATGCTAGTGGTACGAGTCTAGCACTTCCGATCCGGGGAGAGGGGGGTGGTCCCAAGCGTATTTCTACTGCATGAATTTGCGATTGGGACTATTCACTCGAGGTACAGCTCCACGATACACCAGCGCGCTCACAGAGGCCGCTTAATGTTCAGTTGGGCACAGTTCAAACTGCAGTCAAATACAGCAAGTCAGCAACCAATAGGAAATGCTGAATGCTTTTCACTGGCCTAAAATGAGTCAAGAGAAAAGGCAACGCAAGTAGCCGTCGAAAGAAGAGAACAACTTGCGATACAGTTGGCTGGTTGTTGCTAGTAACGTCTTTGCTAGTCGAGACTCAGAATGAGTCTAACGCCGCTACTGGAGGATTCAAAATCGTCAGATCCGTCCATCGATCCAGCGTCAGTCAGGGAATGGACTGAAACCGAGGAGCTGCCACCAGAAGAGCTGGTGCACTATGAGACGTCCGTGATACCGACCGCCGGCGGGGACATCACGGTGACAAAGAAAACTACTCGAAGGCGTCGAGTAAGGATAGTAAAAAATGTACAACAGTCAATGGTGCCACTATCGAGCGTCGTAAATCCGAACGCTGTGCTCACGTCTAGTACGCTGAAAGTGACGAGGACTCGACAGTTGCTGGGGTTAGTTGGCTGATGTCGTGTATAGCGCTATAGCCTAAATGAGGTGGTGAGATAGTACAGTGTTAAGTGTGCTGTAATGAGCTTTACCCTATGGTTACTGGTGGCTCATACTGTCTCAAAACTACTTTTCTAAGCATGGCACAGTTACCATTCGTCACATAACTGGGTTTCTGATAGCTGCGAAAGCAACTTTTGCAGCATTTTCACAACTCAAACTTTCAAGGTTCCGGGTCGATTTTTTTCAAAGCTGCCCCTTTCTGCATATTATTAAACTTTTTTATTTTCCTAATACTTGGCAGGCCCTAGAAAATTTGATTAAACTTGCAAAACATCACGCTTTTTTGACTGCTTGACAAAGAAGTTCCAGAATCTTCGTTTGTAAGAATATTTGCAACAAGGAAAATTCTTAGCCAAGTTCCACAAGCCAATATTGAAACGGAATTAGCCTGAGTGAGCTCAGCTTCTCTTCTATTCCTCAAGAAGCTTTGCATCAATCAATCAGACGGGAAACCCGCACTCGTGGAGAAAAAGTTTTCTTTGAGAATCCTGCCGTTGCCTGAATTATGCCGGGGTTTTATATCGCGAGCACTTCAAGCGCGAGAAATTGTTCGGCTTTGCTCGAGAGGAGGAGGGGGGCAGGCATTTTCCCATGTTGGTATGGGAGCTCTAAAGTCTTAGGGATCCATCGAGGTTTGACGACTTAAGCCCCATCGATTCCCCCCCCCCTACTCCTTCTCAGTGCCTGATCGGATTATTCACGGAAGCTGCTCAGCCGGGCACTGCTTCTGTACTCTGCTGCATTACTTTGCATCATTATTTGCCGATAAGAAAGCGGTATATAGATGGGGTAGTAGTGATAGATCAGGCTGAGGCTTAAGAGGACGAAAGGAGGAAAGAAAGTTACAGAATCTTCCCATCGACTGTTCTTCAGGCGTTAGCTGGAAACCAAATACAGGCACATAAACCATCTTTGAAAGGTCACGTGAAAACTAAGTTGAGGCACTAATATTTTTTACTACAAGTATAATAAACTTGCTAACTTTAATATTTAGCTGCGAGGCAGAATTGCCTCGGTGATTGTGGTGACACGATATCGCCGAGAGGCGTTGCTCATACTCGTTCTGTTTGTGACAATAAACTGTTTCTACCAGCCGCGACAAACGCTTCTCCACACACCCACAATGCTCTCCAATCATGCAGCTTCGACGAGAACGCTGCCCACCGAGGCGAGGGCCATCCTGCTAGCGGCGGCCTGGTGCTCCACCACCTGCCTCACCAGAGGCGCGAGTCTTTTCTCTACCGCTCCGACTCGGATTTTGACGTTTCGCCGAAGACGTCGCGTCACTCCTCTCTAGCCAGCGATTTGTAAGTTTGACCGATAAAAACTCAACTGCTTTACTGAAAGTAGAATATTTACAATATTTACAGCTTAATTTTAGGCAAAATTATTTTGTAGCAGCAATTGAGTCAAATTCTGACATGTCCGTATTCTATTTCAATTCATATTTAATAATGCCTATTAGCCCGCTTCTCTGCCAGTTCCATGTGGCCTTGATGTCAACCAACTTTTCTTTGCATTCTGTCGCTATTTGTCTTCTTTTTTCAGCTGGAACAGGCCTTATGGCTTCTTTTTCAATTGAGTTCTCAGCTCTTGACTCCGGATCCACTAAACCGGTATTACCGGTAACTGTGTTCAGAAGTTTTGAAATTCTTTTTATTTCTCCGATTAAATCTCTATTTTCATCTTTCATCGTCTATTGCATGTTTGCTTACAACTTTATTTAAGTTTTATGAGCAGAGATTTGCCGCTAAATTGAGAACTGAACCTCCGAAAAAATGAAAAGAATAATTTTATTGATAATGAACAGATTTTAGTGAATTCCTATCAATATTTTACAACGGGAAACTTGTACCAGAATCTGGAGCAGTTAACACCGCTTTAGTAAGGCCAACTGCAGTTTAGCAGACTGTAATGACAATTCCCGTGTGATTAATTATTTAAAGTGATGAAAGAATATACCACTAAATTATTTAAGTCAGTTTTTATTAACTCAGTTTGAATTTATGTGGTTCAAAGCCCTTGATTTCAGCTATCTATCTATCTATCTATCTATCTATCTATCTATCTATCTATCTATCTATCTATCTATCTATCTATCTATCTATCTATCTATCTATCTATCTATCTATCTATCTATCTATCTATCTATCTATCTATCTATCTATCTATCTATCTATCTATCTATCTATCTATCTATCTATCTATCTATCTATCTATCTATCTATCTATCTATCTATCTATCTATCTATCTATCTATCTATCTATCTATCTATCTATCTATCTATCTATCTATCTATCTATCTATCTATCTATCTATCTATCTATCTATCTATCTATCTATCTATCTATCTATCCTATCTATCTATCTATCTATCTATCCATCCATCTATCTATCTATCTATCTATCTATCTATCTATCTATCTATCTATCTATCTATCTATCTATCTATCTATCTATCTATCTATCTATCTATCTATCTATCTATCTATCTATCTATCTATCTATCTATCTATCTATCTATCTATCTATCTATCTATCTATCTATCTATCTATCTATCTATCTATCTATCTATCTATCTATCTATCTATCTATCTATCTATCTATCTATCCATCCATCTATCTATCTATCTATCTATCTATCTATCTATCTATCTATCATCATCTATCTATCTATCTATCTATCTATCTATCTATCTATCTATCTATCTATCTATCTATCTATCTATCCATCTATCTATCTATCTATCTATCTATCTATCTATCTATCTATCTATCTATCTATCTATCTATCTATCTATCTATCTATCTATCTATCTATCTATCTATCTATCTATCTATCTATCTATCTATCTATCTATCTATCTATCTATATATCTATCTATCTATCTATCTATCTATCTATCTATCTATCTATCTATCTATCTATCTATCTATCTATCTATCTATCTATCTATCTATCTATCTATCTATCTATCTATCTATCTATCTATCTATCTATCTATCTATCTATCTATCTATCTATCTATCTATCTATCTCTATCCATCCATCCATCTATCTATCTATCTATCTATCTATCTATCTATCTCTATCCATCCATCCATCTATCTATCTATCTATCTATCTATCTATCTATCTATCTATCTATCTATCTATCTATCTATATTTCCATCTCTCTATAAGAGCAATTTCTTCCTAGAGAAGGTTATAGAGTTGGGATTGCTCGTTTATAGCCTGCTTCAAAGTTTTTTTGAGTACCTGTTACCACACTAGAGATAAACCAATACAGATCTTCTGAACTTATAAAAGTCTAAAAATAATACTAGTCTCAAAAAGGGGTCTTAAACTACCTTTTTCCTTTCTGCTATGGTTCTAATATGAATATACCTCTCTCAATTCTCGTCATATTCGCCTACATTGGACTCAAGTGCCAAACCATCCAATCGATCTCATATCAAAAATGCAAGCTAGACCAGCCGAGCTGGAGGGCAATGCTTCCCTCCTGTTGGGGTCTTGTCTGGGGACAGATGCAGGCCGCTGCAACGCTACGATTCTCCATCCGCTTTGGCAGATGTCACTCAATCTGTGACGCAGCGCCTGCTAAATTTATTCTCTGTGGCGGCCCCAACCAATAAATCCATGCAGCTCGACCGGCTTGCACGCGAGTACGCATTCGCCATATAATACTCTCACTACAGCTGTTCCGTTCCTCAGCTCCCGCAATCCCAATTTTCACTTGCAGGGAGAGTCTGCTGTCATGGGAAAAGGGAAAGAGAAGGGAGTTGAGGAAGGCATACAAGGCCGGGGGGGGGAGAGATGTAGAAGGAATCTTTTCAGGCCTTCGCCTGCCTCTTTCTCAATCAGGCGGGCGGGGACATCGTTTCCATCTCTTTTCTCAGTATCGTCGATCGGGTTTTTGGCCCTCCAACCCCGCCTCGCATTCCTTGCCCGGCTATTCTCTCTTCTTTCTCTTTCTGTCAGACTTACAACGCAGATATTCTCGGCTCCTGTTCCCAAACACACACACACGCACACATACAGACATACTCTCGGACCTGATAAGTGGACCGGCCCCCGCCCCAGCTCTCAGCTGCCGATCAATGAATCAATATAGAAGAAGCATGCAGGCATCCTATAGTGGGGGGTGGGAGAATTCGGGCCGAAAATGTCACTCTCTCTCTCTCCAACTATAGACCTCAATTGGGTTGCTCTGCAATGATTCGCAACTAACTGACTCGCATTAAGTTGAAAGTTAATGAAAATTAAATTTAACTAAATATAGTTTTCCATCTTTCTAGATGTCTTTTTTTGCATCCGGGTACTAATGAAACTGATGCAATGGCTTTATTTAGAATATTTAGAAGAGATTGCTAAGAGAGAAGACAGCTGAGAAGAGACACAAACCCCGAGGGGGGGGGTTTCACAAGGCCGAAACTTCACTAGGCCGAAACTTCACAAGGCCGAAACTTCACAAGGCCGAAACTTCACTAGGCCGAAACTTCACTAGGCCGAAACTTCACTAGGCCGAAACTTCACAAGGCCGAAACTTCACTAGGCCGAAACTTCACAAGGCCGAAACTTCACTAGGCCGAAACTTCACTAGGCCGAAACTTCACTAGGCCGAAACTTCACTAGGCCGAAACTTCACTAGGCCGAAACTTCACTAGGCCGAAACTAACATGGTAACATTAAAGTGAATCTTAGAGCCATGCATATTCTACGAATCGGAATCCAGGCAAATCTGCATGCTTTCAAAGGAGCCATAAAAACATATAAACACTCTACAACTTGAAAGTCCATCCGATTGAGACAGAAAATGCAATGAAAATAATAAGCAATCAGAGTTCACCCCCAAATGAAGTCAGGAATGTCGAAAATACAAAAAACTGAGTGACCATATCGTGCTCCCACTTTGGTAGCAGAGAAACACTTTGGTCAAAATAAAGAAACTGGTGCAGAGAAATCGTCACTGCTTGCGGTTCCATTTTGGAGGCTTATAAGTTCACATCCCCTTTCGACCATAGTAAGGACGCTGCTAAAATGATTTTTCGGCTATGTGAAGTTTCGGCCTAGTGAAAGCGCCCCAACCCCGAGTGGGCCGGATTGCTATTGTGAAGTCTCCAAGAACCCGAGGGCCAGCTAAAGTTTGCCAAGCCTTGTTTTTCTCGAGTATAGCAAGTTGGCTCTCTTGCTTCATAGCGTAGATCGTAAGGCTAAAGTATAATAACTTCTAATCTTAAGCCTCAACTGACCTTAGTTTCTGTGTCTTTTGAAAAGGTTTTTTTTCTATAGCTTAGGCGCTAGAAATTTTGTCCTCGTTTGATTTATTCTTTTTCTTTCCTATGAATACTCGCCTCTGGCAAAGGCGGCGGCTTATCATTCAGCCATGCAGTTTAGCTCAGAAAGAGCCTTCCTTTGAGATAAGCTGCCGGGCCGCTTCATAGTCTGTCATTTCATTCCTTTCTTATGCCGCCCCTGCTTAGATAGTTAAATCTTTTTTAATCCACCTTCACTCATCTTTTATCGGGGCAAAGGGAGGGGAGGCAAAGCAGCCAGCCTCAAGAGCGGCAGCGACTGACGCTAGACAAAAATGATTTCTCTTCTCTCCTCTCTGTCTCTCTCTCTCTCTGACTCTTCGCTTGCCCTAGTTCTTCCCTTCCCCTTCTTCATAGGGTGCCGCTTTGAACTTGCCGCTTATCAAAAGCTACAGGAAGGTTGGTAGAGGGAGGAGAGGAGAGGTCAAAAAAGGGGATTTTGAGTCCTGCAGAGTAAAACCTCTCGGAGGCTTTGATGAGGGCCAAGTGCTTGACTTTCAAATCAATTTCTCTTCTCTATGATAGGCGATAGAATGAGAGAAGACACGAAACGAGAATGAGAAAGGAAGTGGCAGTGGGGATGAGATTAGGTCGGGAGTGCCGGCGGAGAATCCCACTGGTTGCTGGGTTCAGCCAGCAAAGCGAGCGTCACCCACTCGCACCACACCCAGGCCCACGCTTCACTGTTTGGCTGGGACCCTCAGTCTACCCAACTCCCTCTTCCCTCCCCACCGTCTCCTCCCGCGCACGGCCGCCCGATCCCCCTCGCTTTGAACGATTTACCGTAGGCTTCTCTCTCAGCGCCAGAGAGAGGGAGAGGGGTGCAGGGCGCGCGACGCAGGAAAGAGAATTAAGGCGTCCTTACTAGGCTCCTAGATTCAGTTGACGTCAACGCGCGCGACCCGATAAAAAATCCAGTGAGAATACGGACGGCCACACTCCATCGCGGCTCTATTCCTTTCGTTCGCTCGCAGAGGCTTGCAGAGCCTCGCAGAGACGGTAGCGGTGTTAGAGGCTCTAGAGGTGACAGCGGTAGCATCGAGACCTATCTTCGGCTTGACGTTGGATTCTTCAATCAGGACATCCTCTCGAAGCCCAATAAACTAATTTTTTTCCTCCCCTATCTTGCTCTCCTGCCTGTATTCTCTCCAATATCTTAGGACCATTTTTTAGCTCCGCTAATGTTTCTTTTCAGCGGTTAGGGCTCGTTGATACCTCAACTCTCTCGCACCTTCATTTTGCGTTAATTGCGCTTTGGTCCGCTCTAAACATTTTTTATCTGTCTTGTACTCAACGCTCGGTCACTGCAGTAGCAATAGTCTTTAAGCGTTTGCTATCTCTATTATACGATATTATCGGGTCTCAAACTCCACTCTCTGCTCGGTGGAAAACGGTGCATCGGGGGCGACAACCAATCGTCCGCCAGTCAAACAATGGGGCCGCTACAGTTTCTAAGGGCCGTAGAATTCATCTTCAACCACTTAGCATAATAAAATAATAGCATCAGCCAACTGTAGCCAGTTAACTATTTGAGCAAGGTAGCCCATTCCGAGCCTGCAGAGTAAAAAAGGTTTAGCGCCGCAGCAGAAGAGAGACCATGCCCCGCCAGCGGCTCAGTCTTCTTACCGGCAATCATTGCTGAGCGCGTATTTCGGAGCGCGGCGGCGCCACTGAATGCCTGGCGCAAAGTCGGTTTTGTGCAACCTCTGCGCCTGCCACAGAGGCGATAACAGAGGCGGCACCAAGCACCAGCAGCAGCTCCGCGACGCGGAAGAGTCTCAGCACCAGCAGCTGCCCGAGAAGCCAAAGAAAGAGGCGCCATCCGAGGTGACAACTACAGACGAAGCGTCCGACGAAATGCTGGCAGAATTGCCACCTTCGTCTAGCGCGGCGGCTGCTGCTGCTGTTGGTGCAACAACTGTTGCTACTAGTAGACATCAGCTCATGAACCCGTCAACTGTGGCAGCAGCTGCGGCGGCGGTGGCCGCGCAACTCTCAGATGCACCGTCACGCAGAGGCTCCCTGTACTCTTTCAGACACTCCGACGAGGTGATTGTGACACCATTTGCTCAAGTGCTGCACACTCTGCGATCGGTTTACGACAGCGTGAAGACTCTGACTGGAGCTGACAATGCGCAGAATCACAGGGGGACAGGTGAGAAAAATGTGTATATATGTGCTCTTAATAAAATAAGTTTGAGTAGTTAACCAGCATCATAAATTGTGCTATCGAAAAAGAACAAATCAGATTTGATCGGCTATTCGAAACCATAACTAAATTTGGTTTAAATACATGTAGTTAGTTTTGAAGAGAACAAAACAAACAGTAATTTCATAAGTGGCCGTCTCTATGTAGCAACAAAAAATGATAAATTTTATGATTGTAGGCATTTTGCTGTTTTTATTACAGTCCACCCCTTTGCTTTAAAAGTTCTGTACTTCAAGCCCCGTGTTATAAGTCCTTAGAAAAGCCGTCGGTCCCCGCCTCATCAATGCCATTCCGTCTGACTTATGCAACCCCACTCCAAGCAGACACACGCGGGCTTAGTCACCCACCCCCCAGTTGCCACCTCACCCTACACGCCCCGGGGTTTTGCTGACGTCAATGCAATCTAAAAATAGATTCCAGAGCATGAACTGCTGCAGGGGGAGATGGGCAAACACACACACTACACCAATAGCTAACACTCACTCACGCAACTCTCACACACACAAAAGCTGGTCGCTTGCTCGCTTTCTGATGAAGGAGTGAGACGAAACTAGAGACGAACTGGAAAGAGAGGAAGAGAGATGAGGAGGGATGCCTTGGTTTCTCCTCTCTCTTCCCTCTTTTTTCAGCCCAAAGTCGCAGAGCCCCTCCAATGCCCAGTTCATTTCTGCTTCAAGGCTGTGAAATGCAGCTCTGCCACTACTACTATCAGGCGTCTGTCATATTAAAAAGTAGTCCAAAGTCAAGGGCACTTTCTAAATCCCTTTGATCAGTCATATACCTGTAGCGTACATGTCTATCAGCATTCAGCCTCAGGCAAAGTCACCAAGAGGCTATGCAGTATTCATCACTAATTTAGAGGTCGCTCTGCATCATCAGCGCAATCTGTTTCAAATAATTAGGAGGCTGGCGCAGTACAGGATCCAACTTCTACAGCATCTGGGACTTAGTCTTGGCGGTTTGCCAATTAATCACCCGGCATACACTGAAATGCACTATACACAAACTGTTTCGCCTAAGAAGAGTTTTGTTAGAAAAATATATTCCGCCTCACGGGACAGGTTGAAAAGAGCAGATTACACTTCCAGCCGGGAATTTACCAGCTGGGTGCTTAATTATGCCGGCTCTTTTTTAAGTGCATTTCTTCTGCCATTTCAGTGCCGGACGATCCACTGGGTGCGCTGCGGCAGCCAACGACGCCGGTAGGTGTCTCTTCTTTGAGATAGATTTTTTTAAGCTTTGAAGTTTACTAGACAGCCGACAATTCTTAGGAATTATAATTCCAAGGTGTGAAATTTTCTCTTGAAATATTAATGTAAGGAACACTGTAACTCCAGTATGGTTGGCGGCAAATCCAACAGCGGGTGATAGAACAGTAAATATCGACAAGCATTCTCTTGATTTATATACGAGCTATATTGTTCCTTCTAAATTGCTATCTGGGGGATGCTTGCTATCTGGGGGATGCTTGTTATCTGGGGGATGCTTGCTATCTGGGGGATGCTTGCTATCTGGGGGATGCTTGTTATCTGGGGGATGCTTGCTATCTGGGGGATGCTTGCTATCTGGGGGATGCTTGCTATCTGGGGGATGCTTGTTATCTGGGGGATGCTTGTTATCTGGGGGATGCTTGCTATCTGGGGGATGCTTGCTATCTGGGGGATGCTTGCTATCTGGGGGATGCTTGTTATCTGGGGGATGCTTGCTATCTGGGGGATGCTTGCTATCTGGGGGATGCTTGCTATCTGGGGGATGCTTGTTATCTGGGGATGCTTGCTATCTGGGGGATGCTTGCTATCTGGGGGATGCTTGCTATCTGGGGGATGTTTGCTATTTAGGGGTGCTTGCTATCTGGGGGATGCTTGCTGTCTGGGGGATGCTTGCTATCTGAGGGATGCTTGCTATCTGGGGAATGCTTGCTATCTGGGGGATGCTTGCTATTTAGGGATGCTTGCTATCTGGGGGATGCTTGCTATCTGGGGGATGCTTGCTATTTAGGGATGCTTGCTATCTGGGGGATGCTTGCTGTCTGGGGGATGCTTGCTATCTGGGGGATGCTTGCTATCTGGGGGATGTTTGCTATTTAGGGATGCTTGCTATCTGGGGGATGTTTGCTATTTAGGGATGTTTGCTATTTAGGGATGCTTGCTATCTGGGGGATGCTTGCTATCTGGGGGATGCTTGCTATCTGGGGGATGTTTGCTATTTAGGGATGCTTGCTATCTGGGGGATGCTTGCTGTCTGGGGGATGCTTGCTATCTGGGGGATGCTTGCTATCTGGGGGATGTTTGCTATTTAGGGATGCTTGCTATCTGGGGGATGTTTGCTATCTGGGGGATGCTTGCTATCTGGGGGATGCTTGCTGTCTGGGGGATGTTTGCTATTTAGGGATGCTTGCTATCTGGGGGATGCTTGCTGTCTGGGGGATGCTTGCTATCTGGGGGATGCTTGCTATCTGGGGGATGTTTGCTATTTAGGGATGCTTGCTATCTGGGGGATGTTTGCTATTTAGGGATGCTTGCTATCTGGGGGATGTTTGCTATTTAGGGATGCTTGCTATCTGGGGGATGCTTGCTGTCTGGGGGATGCTTGCTATCTGGGGGATGCTTGCTATCTGGGGGATGTTTGCTATTTAGGGATGCTTGCTATCTGGGGGATGTTTGCTATTTAGGGATGCTTGCTATCTGGGGGATGTTTGCTATCTGGGGGATGCTTGCTATCTGGGGGATGCTTGCTATCTGGGGGATGTTTGCTATTTAGGGATGCTTGCTATCTGGGGGATGCTTGCTGTCTGGGGGATGCTTGCTATCTGGGGGATGTTTGCTATTTAGGGATGCTTGCTATCTGGGGGATGCTTGCTGTCTGGGGGATGTTTGCTATCTGGGGGATGCTTGCTATCTGGGGGATGCTTGCTATCTGGGGGATGCTTGCTGTCTGGGGGATGCTTGCTATCTGGGGGATGCTTGCTATCTGGGGGATGTTTGCTATTTAGGGATGCTTGCTATCTGGGGGGATGTTTGCTATCTGGGGGATGCTTGCTATCTGGGGGATGCTTGCTGTCTGGGGGATGTTTGCTATTTAGGGATGCTTGCTATCTGGGGGATGCTTGCTGTCTGGGGGATGCTTGCTATCTGGGGGATGTTTGCTATTTAGGGATGCTTGCTGTCTGGGGGATGTTTGCTATTTAGGGATGCTTGCTATCTGGGGGATGCTTGCTGTCTGGGGGATGTTTGCTATTTAGGGATGCTTGCTATCTGGGGGATGCTTGCTGTCTGGGGGATGCTTGCTATCTGGGGGATGCTTGCTATCTGGGGGATGTTTGCTATTTAGGGATGCTTGCTATCTGGGGGATGCTTGCTATCTGGGGGATGCTTGCTATCTGGGGGATGCTTGCTATCTGGGGGATGCTTGCTATCTGGGGGATGTTTGCTATTTAGGGATGCTTGCTATCTGGGGGATGCTTGCTATCTGGGGGATGCTTGCTATCTGGGGGATGCTTGCTATCTGGGGGATGCTTGCTGTCTGGGGGATGTTTGCTATTTAGGGATGCTTGCTATCTGGGGGATGTTTGCTATTTAGGGATGCTTGCTATCTGGGGGATGCTTGCTATCTGGGGGATGTTTGCTATTTAGGGATGCTTGCTATCTGGGGGATGCTTGCTGTCTGGGGGATGCTTGCTATCTGGGGATGCTTGCTATCTGGGGGATGTTTGCTATTTAGGGATGCTTGCTATCTGGGGGATGTTTGCTATCTGGGGGATGCTTGCTATCTGGGGGATGCTTGCTATCTGGGGGATGTTTGCTATTTAGGGATGCTTGCTATCTGGGGGATGCTTGCTGTCTGGGGGATGCTTGCTATCTGGGGGATGCTTGCTATCTGGGGGATGTTTGCTATTTAGGGATGCTTGCTATCTGGGGGATGTTTGCTATCTGGGGGATGCTTGCTATCTGGGGGATGCTTGCTGTCTGGGGGATGTTTGCTATTTAGGGATGCTTGCTATCTGGGGGATGCTTGCTGTCTGGGGGATGCTTGCTATCTGGGGGATGCTTGCTATCTGGGGGATGTTTGCTATTTAGGGATGCTTGCTATCTGGGGGGATGTTTGCTATCTGGGGGATGCTTGCTATCTGGGGATGCTTGCTGTCTGGGGGATGTTTGCTATTTAGGGATGCTTGCTATCTGGGGGATGCTTGCTGTCTGGGGGATGCTTGCTATCTGGGGGATGCTTGCTATCTGGGGGATGTTTGCTATTTAGGGATGCTTGCTATCTGGGGGATGCTTGCTATCTGGGGATGCTTGCTATCTGGGGGATGTTTGCTATTTAGGGATGCTTGCTATCTGGGGGATGTTTGCTATCTGGGGGATGCTTGCTATCTGGGGGATGCTTGCTGTCTGGGGGATGTGTGCTATTTAGGGATGCTTGCTATCTGGGGGATGTTTGCTATTTAGGGATGCTTGCTATCTGGGGGATGCTTGCTATCTGGCGGATGTTTGCTATTTAGGGATGCTTGCTATCTGGGGGATGCTTGCTATCTGGGGGATGCTTGCTATCTGGGGGATGTTTGCTATTTAGGGATGCTTGCTGTCTGGGGGATGCTTGCCATCTGGGGGATGCTTGCTATCTGGGGGATGTTTGCTATTTAGGGATGCTTGCTATCTGGGGGATGCTTGCTGTCTGGGGGATGCTTGCTATCTGGGGGATGCTTGCTATCTGGGGGATGTTTGCTATCTGGGGGATGCTTGCTATCTGGGTAATGCTTGCTATCTGGGGGATGCTTGCTGTCTGGGGGATTCTTGCTATCTGGGGGATGCTTGCTGTCTGGGGGATGTTTGCTATTTAGGGATGCTTGCTATCTGGGGGATGCTTGTTATCTGGGGGGATGCTTGCTATCTGGGGGATGTTTGCTATTTAGAGATGCTTGCTATCTTGGGGATGCTTTCTGTTTAGGGGGAATTCCTGCTATCTTTGTGAAGCCTTTATTTTGTTGCGTCTTTTTGTTAGTTTGAGAAAAAAAATGATTCATAGCAGGCATCTTTGTCCATGACAATTTTACTCGAATTAAGTGATTTATAAAACTGAAGAAGGAATTGGTTTTAAGAAAATTTGCTTTTTCAACGGACTTGCATAAATAATTAAATTCGAATTCAGACGATGAAGATTACGCGGTTCTGGCAGAGAAGACGCTAAAAGATCTGGAATGGTGTCTGGAACAGTTGGAGACAGTACAAACCCATCG
Organism: Macrostomum lignano; assembly: GCA_002269645.1. Lineage (NCBI taxonomy): Eukaryota > Metazoa > Platyhelminthes > Macrostomidae > Macrostomum > Macrostomum lignano. Next base: position 4,793 of record NIVC01005054.1, on the reverse strand, counting down.
ATCCGTTGCCGACATGGCATCCAGCAAGGTAAATAAATCTGTTTTTTACCCTTTTGACAACGCTTCATCACCTCCTGTAATATTCTCTATCGCAAAGCTCCCCAAATTGCACAAACTTTAACAGTTCAAGAAGCTGCTCAACATCGAGCTGGAACGCATGAGCGGTGGACCCAGAGGAGCGAACGCTTCTACGGCTAACCAAATTGAGAACTACATCAAGTCAACTTTTCTGGGTGAGTACCGTAGCGATCTTCTGTGTGTCGCAGCTATGGGAATTGTCCTGTGATTCAACCCCCCCCTCCCCCCCAAGCACAGAGCTTGCATTCCTAACAATAAGCAGAAAGTTGAATGGGATCAACACCAAAATGTGACTGTTGCGAAGAACATCTAAACATAATCAACATAGTACCGACAACGATGCTTTTGATTTTAAAAAAAATAAACCTTGCAGAGAAAGATGAAGATGAGGAAGGCAGAGTAGCTGCCGATTCCGCAGCCGCAGCAGCAGCAGCAGCCGCCGCAGCCGCCGCAGCAGCAGCAGTCGCGGAGTCAAGTAGCCAGCAGGCGCAACAGCTGCAGCAGCCGCAGGGTCCGCGCTCGCCCAAGGAAGCGAACGGAGCCCAAGCGACCATGACTCGAGTCCCGGTGCAGGCTTTGAGATCGCCGAGTCTGAGCGAAGCCCCAATTCCGCCTCGACTTGGCGTGGAGACGCCTCACGCCGACGAGCTCAGCGTGCTGTTCAACGAGAGCTTGGACAAATGGGGCATTGATATATTCCGAGTTGATCAGCTTTCAAATCAGCACCCCTTGGTTACCGTTGTATTTTCCATCTTTGAGGTGAGTTTAGTGAATAAGTGATTTATTGCTGAAAATTTACTGGTATTATTAACTTCGGTCAGACTGTCACTTAGCTAGCCTGTCACTTCAGGTCAGACTTTCACTCAGCTAGCCTGTCACTTCAGGTCAGACTTTCACTCAGCTAGCCTGTCACTTCAGGTCAGACTTTCACTCAGCTAGCCTGTCACTTCAGGTCAGACTTTCACTCAGCTAGCCTGTCACTCGGTCAGACTTTCACTCAGCTAGCCTGTCACTCGGTCAGACTTTCACTCAGCTAGCCTGTCACTTCAGGTCAGACTTTCACTCAGCTAGCCTGTCACTTCAGGTCAGACTTTCACTCAGCTAGCCTGTCACTTCAGGTCAGACTTTCACTCAGCTAGCCTGTCACTCGGTCAGACTTTCACTCAGCTAGCCTGTCACTCGGTCAGACTTTCACTCAGCTAGCCTGTCACTCGGTCAGACTTTCACTCAGCTAGCCTGTCACTCGCTCAGACTTTCACTCCGATAGATAGCCTTTCGGTTTGCCTATCACTTTAATATCCTGCGATTTACACTGTAGAGAATCGCATAAATTTATTCTTGATACGAATTACGAAAGCTACAAGATAAAATCTAATATTTTTCTCTGTTTGAAATATAAATTTCAGAAACGCGATTTCCTTAGCAAATTTCGAATACATCCTAGCACCCTAGTCAACTATTTCACCGGCATCGAGGAGCACTACAAGAAGGACAATCCCTATCACAACGCCGTTCACGCGGCCGACGTCACTCAGAGCACGCATGTCCTGCTGAATGCCGCCTCTCTAGTAAACGTATTCTCAGATCTGGAGATTCTAGCCAGCATCTTCGCCTGCGCCATCCACGACGTGAACCATCCGGGGGTGACCAACCAGTTCCTGATCAATACGGAGAACGAGTTGGCTATCATGTACAACGACATGAGCGTGTTGGAGAATCATCATTGCGCTGTTGCTTTCAAATTGCTACAGGAGCCGAATTGCAACATCTTAAAACATTTGGACGACTCACAGAGGAAGCAACTACGCAAGATGGTGATTGACATGGTGCTGGCCACCGATATGAGCAAGCACATGTCGCTGCTAGCCGATCTCAAGACAATGGTTGAGACCAAGAAGGTTGCTGGCGGCTGTCTGCTGAAGCTGGACAACTACAGCGAGAAGATGCAGATCATGCAGAACATGGTGCATTGCGCTGACCTGAGCAATCCGGCCAAGCCGTTGCCCCTGTCCACCCAGTGGGTGACCCGAGTCATGGAGGAGTTCTTCAACCAAGGCGACCGGGAGAAGGCCCTCGGCCTGCCCGTCAGTCCGATGTGCTGCCGAGAGACGGCCAATATTGAAAAGTCTCAGGTGAGAACGGGAAAACGCAAAATTTATCTTCGAATCTCGCACCGACGTTACTCGCAATCTATCTATCTATCTATCTATCTATCTATCTATCTATCTATCTATCTATCTATCTATCTATCTATCTATCTATCTATCTATCTATCTATCTATCTATCTATCTATCTATCTATCTATCTATCTATCTATCTATCTATCTATCTATCTATCTATCTATCTATCTATCTATCTATCTATCTATCTATCTATCTATCTATCTATCTATCTATCTATCTATCTATCTATCTATCTATCTATCTATCTATCTATCTATCTATCTATCTATCTATCTATCTATCTATCTATCTATCTATCTATCTATCTATCTATCTATCTATCTATCTATCTATCTATCTATCTATCTATCTATTTATCTATCTATCTATCTATCTATCTATCTATCTATCTATCTATCTATCTATCTATCTATTTATCTATCTATCTATCTATCTATCTATCTATCTATCTATCTATCTATCTATCTATCTATTTATCTATCCATCTATCTATCTCTATCTATCCATCTATCTAACTATCTATCTATCTATCTATCTATCTATCTATCTATCTATCTGTCTATCTATCTATCTATCTGTCTATCTATCTATCTATCTATCTAATGTATCTATCTATCTATCTATCTATCTATCTATCTATCTATCTATCTATCTATCTATCTATCTATCTATCTATCTATTTATCTATCTATCTATTTATCTATCTATCTACTATCTGTCTATCTATCTATCTATCTGTCTATCTATCTATCTATCTGTCTATCTATCTATCTATGTATTTATCTATCTATCTATCTATCTATCTATCTATCTATCTATCTATCTATCTGTCTATCTGTCTATCTATCTATCTATCTATCTGTCTATCTGTCTATCTATCTATCTATCTATTTATCTATCTATCTATCTATCTATCTATCTATCTATCTATCTATCTATCTATCTATCTATCTATCTATCTATCTATCTATCTATCTATCTATCTATCTATTTATCTATCTATCTATCTATCTATCTATCTCGTAGTAAACAACCCATGAAAGAGCAATAGAACTTTGAGTAGAGCAATGCGAGCGTAACCCCGAAAATAAACATGAAACGTCCTTTGTTCTCTCATTCAAGGTGTCATTCATCGATTTTATTGTTCACCCGCTCTGGGAGGCTTGGACTGAGCTGGTGCATCCCGACGCGGAGCACATCCTGAGCACTCTCGAGCAGAACAGGGATCACTACTCGGAGCTGTCAGCTACCAGGGAGGCAGAGGAGCAGCAGCAGCAGCAGCAACAGCAACAGCAGAAGCAACAAGCGTAAACGAAACCAATAATTTTGAGTCCCAGGCCCCTCCACAACCCATGAAGTACTCTCTATGGAAGATTATCCCACTATCAGTGTACTTATACTCAACTGTTGCGACACGATCGCTGATGAAGATGGTTACAATTTAGGTTATTACATTTGTGAAGCTTTTTCCTATCGTATTTGACATTCAATCACTGAAGCTGTGTAACCACCGTTGTCTTTGTGTGGCCTGCATGTCTCCACCAACTTATTGGCGCACGTTTATCACGGTTTTATTCAGTTGGACAGGAAATGTAAGTTGACCATGAAAATGGCAGTGAGAACAGTGAAGTGAAGGCCGCGGGCAGACTGCTTCAGTTTTTAGCCGTTCCCCGACGGTTAATCCGCGACGCTTGTCTCTCTCTCTCTCTCTCTGTCTCTCGAAACTAATATATATTGTTGCTTTACGTCCATACTCTCTAATATTATTCTATAGACATCACCTACTATTTTTTCTGTTGCGTTGTGTAAACTCAAATTGGGAAGCGAGGAGACGGTCTGCGATTTTGTGTTCTTCCCTCGTTGGAAATTGGCCAGTTACAATAGCGCTTAAGCAGATAGAGGAGGCGACAATGGAACTTTAATTGCTTTCTATTCTGTGTGACGATAATTAATATCATATATTGAGGCATAAAAGGACAAGCAAACCTCAGAAAATCGCGCATTCTAATCCTATTTTTATGCCTGGTATTTTTCTTTGTTTGTAAGATGCTTTGCACTGTATTCTACTAGGCTACTGGCGTGTTTTTCTTGAACAGCACAAAGTTGCAAACACTTTAAAAAGTGAAAAGTGACATATTTGCTTTGTACTATATACTGTCTCATCTCTCCCAAAAAACCGGAAATATTTGTGCGCGAGTTTTAGTGAGATCAGAATTTCTGGCTTTACTGTTTGCTTTTTATTGTGCTCACCAGCTCTTGTGTATTGTGAATAAACTGTGAGTGTCTTCATATCAGATTTTGACGAATATATGTTTGTGAAAAAGATGCACAAATAAATGCGCATCGTACTACTAACTATCGGCTTTTTTATAGTAGTAAGTTAGTTTGTTAATTTTAAAAGATAAAAGTCGAAACATAATACGGATTATACAATACGTCTATCAATATATACATCTATCTACTGTATCTATCCATCTATCTATCTATCTATCTATTTATCTATCTATCTATCTATCTATCTATCTATCTA